>VDFB02054147.1:0-36528 GCA_007258455.2 Sequoia sempervirens | reverse complement strand
CATGACCATGAACTCTATGATATGCACAAAATGAATTTTGGCAATAAAATTTCTTTCTAGTTCTTAGAGGGAGAGATATCAAGTGATCTTGGAAGAGTCTTGAAAAGATGCCCACTTGATCAAAGGTAGAAGGTGCTCCTATAGTTTGTGACAAAGATACTTCTTGCTTAGAATAATATGTCATACTTACACAAGACTCTTAAGATTGTGAGATTTTGGTCACTCCTTTACAAGAGGGTGCAAAATCTAACGAACTCAAATCATTAGTGTTTAGAAAGATAATATTTACATTAAATGAGGATTTCTTTGTTTGTTTCATTTCTTGCCAAGGATAACTTTCAAGACCCCTAGTGTCTATTAGTTCAGGATGCACTACTGTTAAAGTTGTCTTAGAAGGAAATTTTGTCATATTGTTGACATTGAGTGAAGGCTTGTTGATTTCTATAAAAGGATAATAACCAAGACCATGAGTTGTTTCTTCTGTGTTAGGATCGATGGGGACATACATACCTTGTTCATTAGCACCACATCCTTTTCCATTGTACCCAAGTTGTTTCATAAGTTCATAAGTTTTCCATAAATATTTGGCATTGCTTTTGGATCAGGTGGTTGTACATGATTAATTTTGTCAAAGTTCGTTGTGTAATCTATTGTCTTTTGTTCTAAGGTGGTTGAGGTGGACACTTTTGAAGGGTCTTCTAAATTTTGTGTTGACATGATTTCTTTTTCATTTCCCTTGTTAGAGGCCTTTTTTATGATCTTGTATTCTCCCATGAATGTTGGTGTGAAATCTAAGGAACCCCAATCATCTTCTGCTAGCTTTGTGACTTGCTCGATATGCTTTTCTTTGTATTTTTGGTGCACGGGTTCCACTTGTGTGGTTGGTGTTAGTGTGTTCAAGGGATTTTCTTTGTTTTTCTCCAGCTGTAAGACACTATAAGGCTCAGGATCAATCTCAAGTGTGTACACTTTGTTGTTGTAGATGTATTTCATTTTACGATGAAGAGTAGAAGGCACCCATTCATCACATGAATCCATGGTCTTCCCAAAAGAATATTATATGAAAGCTCATGAGGCATAACATGAATTTATCTTTCCATTGTGGCCTCCCAACTGTAATGGGTAAAGTAATCACACCGAGTGTTTTTTTTTTCGATATTGTCAAATCCTTTAAGAGATAAAGAATTAGGCTGAATTTATGATTTATCCACATGAAGTCTATCCAAAAGGTTTATGCTACAAACATTAAGGGTTGAACCATTGTCAACAAGGGTTTTCTTTATCCCTATGCATTTTTATTGAGATAGTATTATGAAAGCTTCATTTTTTTTTGTGCTTCCAAAGAGGGGAGTTCACTTTGGTGGAAAATAATGCTAGTGTTCAATCCTTGAATTAGGGTTGCTATGTCATTCGATTGTGCATTAGAAGGGATAGGAACTTATTGTAAGGCTTTTTGAAGTATAGTGTGATAGTTAGGTGAATTCTAAATTAAATCCCATAGGGATATCTTGGCAGGAGTATTCATAAGTTGTTCAACAAGATCATAGGAAGTTAATTGAGGAGCATGAGGCAAGATGGGATTAGGAAAAGGTAATGGTGTTGGGGTGGGTTGTTGTGGTTGTGGATTTTTTCTAGTGGGATATGTATGAGCAATGGTATTATGACTTAGTTGCTGTGAAACATTTTTCGCAGGTGGGTAAAGGACAAGTTTGGGTTTGTTTTGAGTTGGAGGTATGTTTGATGGTGGGTAAAGGATGAGTTGAGGTTGAATAATACTTACGTCCCTTAGTGAAGGAGAGTATAATATTGTCTCATCATCTTCTTCTAAGGACACTATATCATTATTATCATTGTTATCCATTTCATGCACCATGGTATCCTCCCTAGGAGGAGAGTTGTTAGGAGAACTACAAGGCAATTGTTCATGATGTACAAGGCTTGGTTCTTACAAAATAGCTTCATCACAAAGAAGGGAGTTATCAATGGTGGAATTGTCTTGTTTAGAAAGAGTGGGGATGGTAGGAGAAGGATCTATTTGATTATCCTTTTTCTCAAAGGTCTCATTTGCTTGTTTCATATTATCTACCCTAGTAGGAGAGCTTGTAGGAAAGTGAAAAACTATAGGTTCATCATATTTCATGGTTGGATTTGAAAAACTAGCTTCATCACTCATAGGTGAGGCATCAAGAGAAGGATAACCAGGAGTTTCATGGTTAGAAATGATTGGATTTTTTGGTTCAAATAAGTATTCCCAAATGGTAAGGGCATCAGGAAAGAGAGGAATAAGATTCTCATGAGTCTCAATAATGATATCTTCTAACACTAAACTATCTTCTTCATGTCTAGAGAAGATATTAGGAGAAGGGAAGGTGTGATTGTCATGATTTTCTACATTTACATTCCCATGTATTGTAATGTCTTCTTGAGTGGGAGAGGTAGGATTTTCATAGCTTTCAATTGTATCCTCCACACAAATGTGTTTTTCATGATCATGCAGGATTGTATCCTTATGCACTAAATCATTTTTACAAGTAGGGGAGGTGTTAGGAGATGAATGGAGAATAGGTAAGGTAATGACCTTTATTTCACCTTCATGTGTCATAATGTATTTGCAAGGGGGAGGAGAAGGAAGAAAAGAAAGAATTTCATGATCTTCAATGATTGTGTCTTCTTTCATCAAGATACCTTCATCACCAATGCAAGAGATATTGAGAGAAGAACAATTATTATTATTATTATTATTATTGATGCTTGCATCCTTTTGTGTCAAACATTTAGTGGGTGATCCTAGGGAGAGGAAGTCCTTAAGGGCTTCATCTAACATGTCTAAGCCATCACTACTAAAGGGTTTGGATGTTATACTTTTTATAAATTTAAGAATGTTTTTAATTGTTTCTTGTGATGTTTTTTGTTTTTTGTTTTCATTTGCTAATGAATCGGATCTAAATGAACTAGGAACTAATGCTGAAAATGAAAATTGCAACAATCTAATGCTATCCATAATTGCCATGAATGTAAACAATGCTTATTTCTAATGATTTAAATGTAATAGAGGCTATGCAAACTTAAAATGCAATGTAAAGACATAGGATGAAATGCAAATTTTCAGATATCACACAAGTTAATGTACTGATTATATTATGCCATGATCTAAAAATGAAATGTTGTGAATGAAAAATTTAAATTAAGAAATGCATGAAATGAGCCAAATTAAGCTAGATTTAGTGAAATGCATGTAACAGAAACTCATCCAACTGATACATATAGGTAATGGAAGCAAATTGAAGTGTAGAAACAAGGTTTTTAGTGTTGTACAAGGAAGTTTTAGGGTGTAAAGGGACTAATTCTCCCAAGCTGGTGAATGAATTCCAGTAGGGATTTTTTTTAGAATTTTTAGATATTTCTGGTTATTTTTTATGTTTTGTGTGCTCTATGATGCAGAACTAAGATTCTAGTGCAATTTTTTTGAAATTTTCAATAATTTAAGATGCAAAAAATGCAACCTATATGCACTTTCACTAATGCAAAATTTGAAACCCTAGAATGCAATTTAACTAATGGAAAATGCAATGCAATGTTAATGCAAGCTAATTCTAGGATAATGATGGACTTAAAATCAATAAAGAAGTTATTCAAAAAGAAGGTTCACCAAAATGAACCAAAGATTTTCTGGGATAGGCACTCTCTTAAACTTCTAGGGTTTTGCACCTAAAAAGAGAAAGGCATTCTACAAAAACTTAGGTGGTTCACTAAAGACTCATGCTAATATGATTAAAATATTCCTAAATGCAATGAATTGATAAAAGAGATGAATTATCAATGCAAAACTAAGGAAATGCAAGATGTTTGAAAAAAAAATGTGATATGCAAAATGAACTAAAAATGCAAGTAAACTATAGCAAAAATGAATGAGACTGGAAAGGTGCACCTAGAAACTCGAATGCGATGTAGATAGTCTATGGAATCCTATAGAAATAACTATTGAAGCCAACTGGGACACTTACGCCAAGCTAGGTGACCTAGTCCTGCTTCAAGGAGATTCTGCCGAAACATGTTTCAGCTAAAAGGGTATCCAGAATTGCAAAAAACACTTTTTAGGCGTAGTAGTGGGACTAATTCACCATTGATGGTGACTTAGTCCACCTTTGGCTTTCAATAATTTTGATGATGCAATTTGTAGCTCGCAGTCTGTACTTCAGTTCCAGACAAGTGTCTGAATCTGAATTGGTAGAATTTGATTTGTTGGTGATCTCCAAGCTTCTTTTAGGATTTTGTTGACTTGTGTATACACTTAAAAATGGTCATATCACATTTTCTGGTAATTAATTAAATATTTTTAATATTTAATTAAAATCTTTTGATTCTATCTACATATAAATAAATTTAAATAGTTTATTTATATTTTTCATGATTTCATTTCGATTAAATATTTAATCACCTTTTCATATTCATTTCTTAATTAATTAAATAAATGTTACAATTTATTTATATTAATTATCATATAATCTTAGTTTGAATATTTTATTCAAATAAAGATTAAAATATTATAATTCTTCTAAATATCATTTATAATTAAATATTCCAAAATATTTGATTATTTCCTCTAATCCAATATTCATTTTAAAATCATTTCAAAATTCCTCCAATTCAATTCAAAAATCTATTCATAATTAAATATTTCCAAAAATATTTAATTAAATTCTTCTAAATATTTCAAAAATCTTCTAAAGCCACATCATGATTAAATATTACAAAATATTTAATTAATTCTTCTATAGTTTTCAAAAATCAAAAATCAAATATCAAAAGTAATAAATAAAATTAAATAAATTTAAATATTTATTTAATTTGGGATTTATCTTCAACTCCCGGGAAACAAACTGCCAAAACAGAAAATTAAATTTCTCTGTTTCTGTGCAGGCTTGTTCCCGTGGGTTGAAGACAGGATTCCGTCCTTCTCTCCAACCTCCCAACCTCCCCCATTTTCTTCTCAACCTCTCAATCTCTCACCATTCAAATTTACCAGACAAATTCATAGTCGTAGATTCTTGCCAGCCGGGATGGAGCCTGCAAAAATCTATAAATACAGCTGTCGAGAGCTCCAAAATCATATAGAATTTTAAGCAAGTAAATTATAGGCAAATTGCAAGTAGCATTAGCATTCATAGAGAATTTTCATAGCAATAGCATAGAATCATAGCATAATAGCAGTAGAACCATGATACATATCATTCACAGCCCCTGTGCATAATCACAGCCCCTGTCCATATCCGTATCAACAATTCCATCTTCACCAACATATAGAATAGTTTTCCTTTGCATACTCGTTCTGCAGCAGCCATTTGGAGAAGCTTACACAATCTGAGAGCCAAAAAGCTTCAAAATAATCTCTATGGATAGAGAAAAATGGGACAGCACTGAAGGATTTTGTTTGTTTAAATTTAATTTAATTTCTTTAGTTTAAGGTTTCATTTAGTGTTTTATGTTTTCATTTAGATTACAATTAAGCATATACACATTTTTGGCGCCCACCGTGGGGCCTATGCCCCTTTTTAATGTTTTGTTTGCAGTTTTTTTTGACAGGTTATAGGAAAAATAGCGGAATAGCGCAGACGACACGTTTTTGGAAGAACACTTCCAGTTTAGCACCCGTGAAGTCTGTTTCAGCGCCCGTGAAGTCTGTTTCAGCGCCCGTGAAGTCTATTTTAGCACCCGTGAAGTCTGTTTCAGCGCCCGTGAAGTCTGTTTTAGCGCCCGTGAAGACTGTTTCAGCACCCGTGAAGACTGTTTTAGCACCCGTAACGTTTATTGCAGCGCCCGTAATTTGTTTTGCAGCGCAAATTTTTAGAGGACTGTAATCTGTAATCTGTAACTATAGTTTAGTCTAACTGACTCCGACGCAGCCGCTGACAGTTATTAAAAAAAAAAAAAAGCATAAAAATTTATCAATCCTAGGGTAGTCATCTAAAAGCATAAAATAAAGCAATCCTAGGATAGATACTTCATTTTTCAATTTAAGCTTAAAATGAATTTTCTGTTTATGTGAAGCAATATCTTCACTTAGTTAGAAAATTTTTATTTTGGTGCTTAACAATTGAACCTAGTGTTTGCTTTGTTCTCAGTGATAGGCCTATGCTCTCCCCTTAACTTGGTGATCAAAATGCCAAACTCACTTATTTATTTTTATGCATCTTTAAACTTTGTTAAAACCTTGTAGAGAGCCTGCTCTTGTGGGAAAAAGTACTCACCCAAGAGGAACGACTCAAGTGGGTTCAAGCCAAAGCCAGGCTATTCCACCTCACTATAAAATTTAAAGCAAAATTGGGGAAACCCTCTTTTGACGGTAGTGTGCATTGATAACCATCCCCAAAGCCTTTGTTCTAAAGGTAGGGAGGTCTCTCGAGGGAGTCTATCATTTGCCACACCGAACGGAAATCCTTACTACAAACCTAGTGTAGTAACTAACCGAGTCAGTTTCCGAACATTGTTTCAATCATAGTGCAGGGGAGGGAAGAATCTACCCCCAAGATACTCACCATATAAGTGCCAAGAATTGTTTGCTCAGGGAATCTGGTATCCACTTCTGTCACTCTGAGTACGCACCTGGAAAAGACAAAAACACGGGCGCCCTTTCGGGGGTGACATGGCTGTGTGAGTCGATGCAGTTCTAAGATGTGGGCTGTTGATTGCTATGATGACCTACTTGAGAACTAAGAGTGAGTCTGTTTGAAGTGCCTGTCATGTGTAAAACCTGTTAAAACAATTTTTGAAAAACATTTCGGTTACACACTTGATGTTTAGAATAGGACTTAAAACAAACGTTTTTAACTTGTTTGATGTGTTTTCATTACATTAATTTAGATAAAGATCATCCAAAACACTCATTATCATATTGATCAATCTCATGTTACGAGATTGGAAATCTACAAAATTTGTAAAGAAATCCGTTTCCAAAAGGATTAAGAAGCCAAAGAAACCTCTCAACCACAAGAAATTATTGAAGAAACAACAATTCTTATATCAAAGTCGAAAAGTTTTACTTAAATATAGAACTTTTCTTCATAGGTATCATGATTGTGTTAGAGGTCTTTCAGATGATTATGCCATAGAGCCCTTGTATTCACAAGCTTATTTTCAAAGAAGAGCCCTTTCTCAAAGGCATAACCATAGTCAACGCATCCGTTTTAGTTATATTCCCCAACCAGCAATCGAATACTCTACTCGTCCAAATCAAATCTTACAATAGAGAACTTAGAATACATTAGGCATCTATCACTAAATCCATCTTTTTACAAAGCCATGATCAAAACTTCATAAAGTGCAAAAATTATCATTTTCTTGATCTTTTGCTTATATTCCCATTAACAGGATTTTCATCCTTTCACTTAGGGAACAACACAAGCTATAAGATTAGAAAATTTCGTATAAGTCATAGAATTTTCATTCTATTCTGACTTTTATACATACCACATCAATTGCACTATTTCACTCTTTTGATCAAAAGTAAGTAAAATTTGGAGTAAAATCTATGCCTGTTCTCACAAGATCTCAAAAACAAATGGAAAAAGACGAGGGAGAAACTACAACTAGTAAAATGGGTGATCGAAATGAAAAAGAAGAGGAAACATTTAATCTTGATGAGATAACGGAAGAAAAGCTTCAAGAAGCAGAACAAGATCCTCAATTCCATACTCTTATGGAGAGAATCCTAGAACGTAACAAAGAAAAATATTTTCTTACATTAGCTAATCAAGGAGCTAAGTTGCCTCACACCTTTGACATAGAGGGGATTAAACAAAATCCTGAAAATCCTCCTAATGACTTTAGTGCTCTTAACCAACAGATAAAAGAATTACAAGGGAAAATAAAGGAAATGCAAGGAGGTACAACAAAGAAATATGTTTTGGAAGACATATCTCCTTATCCATTTGATAGGAGTCTTCAAATGATCCCATTTCCAAAACATTGCGAAATTCCTAAGTATGATAGGTATAATGGAAAAACTGATCCCATAGACCATGTTAGGGATTTCCGAAACATGAGTCTTGAATTCGCCTATGATGATACTTACTTGATGCGATTATTTCCACGAAGTCTAGGTGTACAATCCATGGAGTGGCTTTCAAAAATTACTCCACCTATCAAAACTTTTGAGGAGTTGATAAATCAGTTTATCTCACAATACTCCTACAATATTCAACATCAAATAACAATGCTTGATCTTTGTAAAGTAAAACAAAAAGTAGGAGAACCCTTTACTACATTTTTACAAAGATGGAGAAGGTTATTTGCACGATATTCTCGTCCTATTCCTGAAAAGGAAAAGATGGATATTTTTATCAATAGCCTTGATCCAGAATTAAGCTATAGGCTTAACCTTCATTGTCCTCATAACTTTGAAAAACTGATTGAAAATGCAATCACTATTGAAGGGGCCTTGGTTAAAAGGGGAGTGATAAAACTTGATAATCCAAGTACATCAAATCAAAACAACGATAAAACAAGGTTTTGGAATAGAAACAAAAATGTTGTTAATGATGGTATAGTGGATGCAAATAATTTACGAACAAGACCATCCGTTTTCAATCTATCAAGTGCTCCAAGAAACAATTCACAAGGAAATACAATTCAACAAGGAAACAACAATCAACAAGGACAAATTTCCAAGCAAGAGAACATGACCAATCAAAATACCAATCAAAATCGTGGTAATTTCAATAATAATCTTGGCAATACCCAAATATCAAATCCGTCTAGACCTTCATTCTTTTCAAATCGACGGACTTTTACTGCTTTGGGTCAATCTCTTGAATCTGCTCTCAAGGAACTTCTTGATAATAAGGTTATCACTTTACCACCACAAAGAGATTATGAGCCACGAGTTAAACCACCATCATGGAATGACTCGTATTATTGCAATTATCATCGATGTAAAGGTCATAGAACAAACAATTGTCAAGCTTTGAAAAATCTAGTACAAGATTTAATTGATAATGGTACTATTACAATTGAGGGACATCATACCAATGATGATCATCAAGCATTCAAAGATCCTTTGCCAAACTACCAAAAGGGGGAAACATCGGATACCAAAGCCAAAAGCATACATAATGTTGAAGACAATATAATCCGCTATATTTACACAGATGATAATCGGATTAATGTTATCAAAATTAAAGGAAAACAAGAATATCAACAGGTTAATGTAACAACAAGAGGTCAAGCAAAGGTTGTTTTAAAAGGAAGTTCGTCTAAAACAACTATTTCTTCTCCAACTCAATATAATCTGGTTGATCAATTGAGAAAAACATCAGCTCAAATTTCTATTCTTGAACTTCTTAAAATATCCCCTATACACAAAAATATTTTAGAAGAAGCGCTTGTGAACACAACTGTTGATACTGATCTAGATGCAAACAGATTTCAAGCCATGGTGGGACATTTGTCTTCCCCCACTTGTCTTTCATTTTCCGATAAAGATGATGCTTCTATGACACATCCACATAATTCCTCGCTCTATCTTGAAGTCATGATCCATAAACATCGAATTAGACGTGTCTTAATAGATGGAGGAGCCGGTTTGAATATTTGTACCTTAAAATTGATAAATGCCTTAGGAATTTCAGAAAATGAAATTGATTCACGAAGGAAGATAACCATTAAGGCATATGATGATGAAGAAAGAGCTTCTAAGGGATTAATATTGCTACCTATCAGAGTGGGACCTGTTGTGAAGAATACTTTTTGTCAGGTTCTAGATCGAGATCTGTCTTATAACATACTTTTGGGTCGTCCGTGGATTCATGATATGCAAGCCGTACCATCAACATATCATCAATGTATCAAGTTTCCATATGATGGACAAGAAATAACTATACAAGCTGATTACAATAGTACCCAAACTTGTTCCAATCTTAGGGTGAGTCAAGATGTCTTTGTGCCACACAATAGAGAAGCTCTTGTTGTTTCTTCTTCTAATCTACAAGTCCAATTGCAAGAATTGACAAAGAATCTTGATACTAAACTGAAGTTTAAAGACAAAGGGGTAGGTGAATATTCACTATCTCTTTCTACTTTACCTCCTTCTCCAAGATCACATGGTTTACCAAATCAAAAGATTGTGACTCCTTCTACATCTCAAACTTCCGTGCCAATCACAAAGTTTGATGGAAAATTCATTAGAGCTAATACCACTGAAGAAGAAGCTGAAGATAGGGATATCCTAAATTGGCTATACAAAGATGAAGATGAATCTCTCTTGCACATTAAGTTACCTAAAGAACAATATGGTAAAGGGTACGCTATCATGCAAAAGATGGGTTATGAAGGCAATGGTCCTATAGGGAAACGAAGAGAAGGAATTGTGGAACCAATTCAGCCTATTTCAAAGCATTCAAGTGATAAAACAGGACTTGGATATGGTAAAGATAAAGAAGAACTTACTTCACAGCAGACATCATTAGTTCATAAAGGAGAATCTGTGTCAGATAAATCTCATGAATCAGTTTTCCAATTGCAAAATAGTTCAGATACTGATTCTAATGAATATGAATGGGACACCATTTATAATGATGAATTCTGGAGGGATAAACAAATTGATACTATACATAAATATGCACCTGTTCTTATACAAGGAGAAGGTTCAAGGCCTCCACTCGATTATGTTTTACAAAGCGATCATGACTCAAGTGAGGAAGAATCAGATTCTAACGAGATGGATAATCAATAGGAGAATACCATCACAGACCTTGTCTACCATGAGGATGACAATCATATCATGACTTTGACAATTCAAGACCTTACCCAACCTAATGATCTTATGCCTTTAGTTTATCCAGAACTTATAGATTGGGACATTGATGCACCTATCCATATTCCTACATTCAGTAATGATGAAGATGTTATAACTTTCCTTTGTTCCTCAAATGAAGAAAACAATTGTTTCATTCAAGAATCTTATACTCATGATTTTGACAAGGAAAGTGTCAAGTCTCTTAGCTGCAAAATAAATGAAATAAAAGATGGATCTATTGATGAAAACCGAAAAAAGGCAGTGATAGATCAAAAAAAAGAAAAATAAAGAGCGAATCTGACAGTGAAAACCTTTCTGAGGCACTGAAGGATGAGAAACTTGATACTCTTCCCAAGTATTATCATGAAAGATCTTCTATTTTGATTGAACCAACGGAATCAATCAACATAAGTACAGCAGAGCAGCCAAAAGTTTTGCAAATTGCAGCATCATTAACAGTTGAAGAAGTCCAGAAATTCATGCAATTCTTGAAGGATAATCAAATTAACTTTGCTTGGTCATATGCTGATATGCCAGGGTTAGATCCTAATTTGATAATGCATCATTTATCTATCAAACCTGGGATAAAACCTGTAAAGCAAAAGCTCAGAAAGATGCATCCACATGTTGCATTATTGGTCAAGGAAGAATTAAAGAAGCTTTTAGATGTTGGATTCATTCGAACTATTGACTATGCAGAATGGATTTCAAACATTGTACCTGTTTCAAAGCCAGATGGAAGGATCAGAGTTTGTACAGATTTCAGGGATTTAAATAAAGCATGCCCTAAAGATGATTTTCCTTTACCTAACATAGATTTGATTGTAGACTTAACTGCTGGTCATGCAATGTATTCATTAATGGATGGATTCTCAGGATACAACCAGATAAAAATTGCACCAGAAGATCAAGATAAAACAGCGTTCACATGTCCTTGGGGTACTTATTGCTGGAATGTAATGCCATTCGGGTTAAAGAATGCTGGAGCTACTTATCAAAGAGCAATGACAACTATTTTTCATGATATGATGCATACATTCATGGAAGATTATGTTGACGATTTACTTGCTAAATCTCATACACGAGATGAACACCTAGAAATCTTGTCAAAAATCTTTGTCAGAATGGAAAAATTCAATGTTCGACTGAATCCAAAGAAATGTGTCTTCGGTGTTACATCTGGAAAACTCCTAGGGTACATTGTTTCAGAAAAGGGTATAGAAGTTGATCCAGAAAAGGTACAAGCTATAATGGATATGCCTCCACCACGAAATATCAGTCAATTAAGATCCTTACAAGGAAGATTACAATCCATTAGAAGGTTTATAGCTCAACTAGCAGACAAAAGCTTGCCATTCACACATCTATTGCATAAAAATGTTCCATTTAAATGGGATGACAAATGTGAAGCAGCATTCAATCAGATTAAGCAATATCTTACACATCCACCAGTTCTAATTCTGCCTATTCCAGGAGAGCCGCTTATACTCTATATTTCAGCAACAGAAGTATCTTTGGGTGCATTGCTAGCACAAGAAGACTCTACAGGTAAAGAAAGGGCTATATATTATATCAGCAGAACCTTAACAAGACATGAGTTAAATTACAGTTTCATTGAAAAAGCCTGTCTTGCAGTAGTATTTGCTTCCCAAAAGTGGCTACATTATATGTTGACTCATACAGTTAAGCTGATAACAAAGATAGATCCATTGAAATACCTATTAAGCAGAGCCACTTTAACAGGAAGACTTGCAAAATGGGTAATGATCTTAAGTGAGTTTGATATTCACTATATAGATCGAAAAGCGATTAAAGGACAGGTCATTGCAGATCAGTTAGCTGAAGCTCCTTTACAAGAAGACAATCCAATGAATATTGAGTTTCCTGATGCAGATGTCTTTACAACAACAATTCAGAGACCGTGGGCATTGTACTTTGATGGATCTTATACACAATATGGCTCGGGGGCAGGGATTCTTTTTGTTACACCTGAAGGACATACCATTTCACGATCATATCGGTTGATGTTTCCTTGCACAAATAACATAGTAGAATATGAGGCATTACTCATAGGATTAAAGATAGCTTTGGAATGGCAGATTACAGAGCTGGAAGTTTATGGTGATTCACAACTTATCATTAATCAAATTAATGATGACTATCAAACCAAAGATGATAAGTTGCTACCATACAAAAACATGGTGGATGATTATAAGAAATATTTTGTGTCAATTAAGTTTTCACAAATATCAAGAATTGACAATAAAGCTGCAGATGCAATGGCTACCATTGCTTCTTTATTACAAATATCAGAAGATCAAACCAAGTATGAATTCTTGGTGGAACAATTGTTTTCTCCTGCATATGATAATCCTGAAAACCAAGTTATATGTCATTTAACCGGTTCAGATTCACCTTTATATAGCAAAACTTATACCTATTTGAAAGATAACATCTTGCCTTTAGATTTATCCCGAAACCAAAAATGGAATTTCATACGCCAATCATCCCGTTATACCTTAATTGCCAATATCCTTTATAGACGTGGTCTTGATGGTACACTCCTTAGATGTCTTGAACGTGACGAATCTGAAAAAGCCTTACAAGAGGTTCACGGTGGTATTTGTGGAACTCACTCAAGTGGTTTGACCTTAGCGAAGAAACTTGTCAGAATGGGATACTATTGGCCTACCATGGAGCAAGATTCTTTTACTTTTGTTAAGAAGTGTTCTAAATGCCAGATCCATGGGAATCTTATTCATGCACCTGCACAAGAATTGCAGCCTTTTATTTCAACATGGCCTTTTTCTCAGTGGGGATTAGATCTTGTTGGTAAAATACATCCTTCATCGTCAAATGGTCATAAGTTTATCATCACAGCTACTGAGTATTTTACAAAATGGATTGAAGCTGTTCCTCTAACAACAGTGACTGGTAAACAGATATCTTCATTTATCCTGAATTACATTATTTGTAGATATGGAATTCCTAATTCTATTGTTACTGATAATGGAAGACCTTTTAAGAATCAGGATGTTGATGAACTTTGTGAAAGATTTCATATCCAACACAGGTACTCTACACCTTATTATCCACAGGGTAATGGTCAAGCAGAAGCTTCTAACAAAACCATTTTGAAGATATTGAAGAAGACAGTAAATGATGCTGGACGTGATTGGCATGTTCAACTCAACCCAGCTTTGTGGGCATATAGAACTAGTATTCGCACACCAACAGGAGCTACACCATATGCTTTAGTCTATGGAGCAGAAGCGATCTTACCATTGGAAGTTGAAATACCTTCGCTTAGGGTTTCACTTAAGGGATTGATAAGTGATGAAGACTACCGAGTTTCTCGCCTTCAAGAACTCGAACTGTTAGATGAAAGACGCCAACATGCAGCTGATCACTTGAAAGGTTATCAACAAGTCATGTCTCGTAGTTATAACCACAGAGTTAAACCACGGGCATTTCAAGTGGGTGACTTAGTTTTGAGGGAAAATCCACGTAATCAGCAAGATAGAGAAAAGAAAGGCAAATTTGAACCTAATTGGCTTGGTCCATTTGTTATTGTAGCAGCATATGGTTCTGGAGCATATCAGTTATCCACATCAGAGGGGGACCTGTTTGAAGAGCCAATCAATAGTATTCATCTTAAGAAATTCTATGTCTAAAAAGTCCTGAAAAAATCAAAAAAATCATAAAAAGTCCTGAAAAAATAAAAAAAAATCAAAAAAAAAAATCCTGAAAAAGTGCAATAAAAACAAGTGGTGAAAACTTGGCAAACAAGCGCTACTTGTGATTACAATGGGCTCCTCCATTTATTAGTTTATGTCTTATTTTCACTTTAGGCATCATTCATCCATGTCTATCATCTGTAGATATCTTTCATTATCCATACCGTATAAGTGGGAATCTTTAGGTTTCATCATGGCTTGATGAAATTTGTACATATCTTTTATCTTTAGGTTATGTTTACACTGGGGGCAAAACAAAGAAACATACAAGAGAGGGGCAACGAGCTTTCAAAATATCACAAGCAGACAAATAACAGCTTGACAAAACAAAACGAACATTGTCAAATCAAATCAATCACAAACATGTTTATGCCAATGAGAATCAAAAACAACATGATCCAAACAACTATCGAAGTGAGAATATCAATGATGATAACCAAATTGGATGATCTTAATCTGAATAAATGTTTGAAATGCCTTAAACAGGATTTGAATGGTTGTTTGATTTTCTATCATATCTCTGGAGTAATTCGATGATGTACTGAACTAGAAAAGCAAGGAAGGAGTATGATTTTTCTTTGTCTTCTGTTTGTGAGGAAACTCATTAGTACTATGCAAATTGGTCGCGAGACATGCTCTACTATGGATCATGGATGACATTTCGGAATTTGCATGGGAAAAGGGTTAACTCTTGTCTGTTTATGCAAGCAATACTCAGGTCATCTTGGTTCAATTATACCTAGATGCTTGTATTAACTTGCTATATTAAAAATCATGAAAGCAATACTCAGGTCATCACTGGTGCTAACATACCCTTTGATGCTTGTATTAACTTTCAACATTTCAAAGCTCTATGATGATACAAAAAGCATGTATAAGCTCTCCAAATGGCAATATTGTATGAATGTCCTGCATGGTTAGTATAGATTGCATTCATGATTAGAATTTGCATCTTGCATTCATAGATTCCTAAAAGTTGGAAAAGAATCAAAGATTTATATCTTTTCAAATATGACTGAGTATATTTTGACATTCACAAAACATTTTACATACATTTGCATTAGACAATCATCTATCATAAACATCATACATTCATTTATCTCATACCATCATGTATATAAATAATCATAAATCATGAAGCCATCATATAGTTCACATCATATATATATATCATGTAAAATCATCACTACATTTCATATATTTCAAAAATGAATGTCAAAATGTACAAGGATGTCAAACTACAAATGATATAATATCATCAAAAATGTGATCATCTCACGGTGTATACAAAATGTCTCAACAGAATATCATAAAAGAGATCATATACAATGCACTAGGCAGAGCTATCCTGTGATGGAGCTGGCCTAGGACCTGTACCACCTGCCCCTGATGGACCTGTATCACCTGCCCCTGATGGACCTGCTCCGCCTGACCCCGGTGGCCCTCTAGGAGGTAATGGCTGTGTCACACCCCTGCTGGTAGTACGAGAGCGACCATGAGTAGATCGTGACTGATTGTAGCTCTCTCTTTGCTCAGCTAGGACTGCATTATGATATCTAGTGCGATAAAACTCTGCCTCTTGAGTAGCCCTCGTAACCTCTCTCATCATATCACCTGGAAAAGTGCTCCCTGCCACTCTCTGTAGGCTATCTACTAAGGCAATGGCCTGCTCACCCCGCTGTCTAGCCGCATCTCTCTCGGCAGTGATCAAAGTCACTTGACCCTGCAACTGTGAAATCAAGGCCTGTGCCTGTGATAGCTGAGCCTGTAAGCTCTGTACTGTGCTATGCAGAGAAGATATCTGACTCGCTACTGTCGGATCCACTGACGGGGATGGGTCAGTATGCCTCATCCGTGGTCCACCTCTGCTTGCCCTACCTCCTCTACCACCTCTCCTGCCGCCTCTCCTACCACCCCTACCATCATCACCATCATCTCCATCTGAGTCATCATCTCCACTACCCTCCTCGTCATCACTGTCCTCTGAATCGTCATCACCTGACTCTGAGTCTCTCTGTCGACGTCTCTGTCCAATGACAGGAGCGACAGCCTCATCAGGATCAAACATACGTGGAGGAGGATGCTGTAGAACATACTGCACATACTCTAGTGTCGCCCCTGCATCCAGAACATCCGCCTGGTAGTCCCACATCTGTGCACCTAAACTGATAAACTCTGCCACCGCTGCATCATAAGAGATCCGTGGGCCCCACACTGCAAGCTCTGCCTGTCGCCGTGCATAAATAGCTGAACCAATAGGCATACCCTGAGTCCGACCAAACTGTCGCAATACACGTCCAGCAAGAAATCTCTCCAAGATCCATGTGGTCCGTCCAATCAAAAATCTGGAAGTGCATACAAAAGGCATCTCCCTCGCATCCTCTGGCCATGGCTCACAATCCAAATATGGCCTCCAGCATACTGTGTCCAAACTATCTAAAAGCCACTGCCAATACACTAGTTTGCCCAGTCTAGGCTGAGCAATAATATGTGAATATCTCCATCTGTATGCTTGACCAGCTGGTCGCTCTCCTCGAGTCAATGGACGTAACACTGCAAAATGCTCCCATGCCCATATCTGTAGTAATGTGCATCCAACCGCAAAACTCCGGCCTCTACCATATACGATGTGATGTAGCTCGTCATATAGGTGGGCTAGCATACAGGTACCCCATGCATATCGTGTGCCCTGCATCACCATGCTCTCTAAGACACGACCCCATCCGATCGTGAACCCCTTCGACCTATGGTCGGGGCACAACACACCTCCAATGAATCCTGCAAGCACAGCTGGTAAAGGTGGATAGCTATCTGTAATCTCACCCCATGGGATGAAGTATCCGGCTATCTGAGTATCTCTAAATATCCGTCTCAAAGCAAGAGTACCTCCAGCCTCTCGTCTGTCAAAAACAACAATCTCTCCCATCACTGGGATCCGTAGGATGCGATATACGTCCTCGGGAGTCACTGTAATCTCGCCGGTCGGTAAATGAAAGGTGTTGGTGTCGCTATGCCACCTCTCTGCAAGTGCTGTCAATAGAGCCCTATTGAGGCGAACCTCGGGCATATCAAGTAATGAAGTCAAACCACAAGCATCGATCACATCTCTATCAGACTGTAATAAATGAGGAATCAATGACCATGTGCTCGGGAAAGTCTCTCGTACCTGCAAGACACCTAGTCTCTCCTGTTCACATACATCATCAAAACAACATCAATATCAAATCATCTTAACATCAATCCAAAATGAATCAATCAAATTATTTGTTTTTCATCATCATGGAACGCAAATAATCAACATCAAGTTTCTTTCTAACAACTTTAGGAGAAAACTTATCTATCCTATTTGTTTTTAACAACTTTAAAAGCAAATTTATCAGCTACTATTTGTTCTCCAACAATTTGGGAAACAAATTTATCATGTGGAACAAAAAGCGCTACAGAACTAATTGTGGGCGCTACAAAATTCCTTATCAGCGCTAAAGAAACTTTTGCGCTACAGAATCAATCAAGAGCGCTACAAAACTTATCATATGCGCTATGAAATATTTTGCGCTACAAGACATATCAAAAGCGCTGTAATAAGTTTCAAGTGCGCTAAGAAATCAATAGCGCTACAATACATATCATATGCGCTACGAAATAGTTCACGGGCGCTACGACATTGTATGCGCTATGGAAAATTTCAAATGCGCTACGATACGCCTTAAGGGCGCTACAGTATTAAACGCGCTATGAAAATTATTGATTGCGCTATGAAAAACCTTAAGAGCGCTAAAACTCAAAAACTTCTATAATACACATTAGAAACGTGTGCAAAAACAAAATTTTCGAAAGACAGGAATTTGCGAGACACATACCGGAGGTCTGTAGTGCGCCGGCTGCTGATGACGTCGGATACGCTCGAAACGGTGCAGGTGAACTAGAAGTGCCATGATTATCAACTCAGAGCTCAATATTTGCAAATTTTACTAGGTTAAAATTGAAAATGACATGGAAAATGACATTTTTAACCTATATAATGGTAAAATTGCAGCATTTTATCATATTTTCACATCCCAGGGGCAATTTCTTCATCAAATTTTCATTTCATATCTTATCAGGGCAATTTCTTCATATCATAAGTTTCGAACGATAAATCGATATCTTTAAAATCATCAAAATTCAAAAATTCAAAAATCATTAAAAATAAAAAAATTAAAAAAATTCAAATATCGATTCATCGTTCGTGGGGGCATACATCTATCAACATTTCAAATCAATATTTGGGGAAAAATTTCAAAATTCTTTGAAGTAATGCGTAAAACACATCACTTCAAAGAGGGGCAAAATGTATACACTTAAAAATGGTCATATCACATTGTCTGGTAATTAATTAAATATTTTTAATATTTAATTAAAATCTTTTGATTCTATCTACATATAAATAAATTTAAATAATTTATTTATATTGTTCATGATTTCATTTCGATTAAATATTTAATCACCTTTTCATATTCATTTCTTAATTAATTAAATAAATGTTACAATTTATTTATATTAATTATCATATAATCTTAGTTTGAATATTTTATTCAAATAAAGATTAAAATATTATAATTCTTCTAAATATCATTTATAATTAAATATTCCAAAATATTTGATTATTTCCTCTAATCCAATATTCATTTTAAAATCATTTCAAAATTCCTCCAATTCAATTCAAAAATCTATTCATAATTAAATATTTCCAAAAATATTTAATTAAATTCTTCTAAATATTTCAAAAATCTTCTAAAGCCACATCATGATTAAATATTACAAAATATTTAATTAATTCTTCTATAGTTTTCAAAAATCAAATATCAAATATCAAAAGTAATAAATAAATTTAAATAAATTTAAATATTTATTTAATTTGGGATTTATCTTCAACTCCCGGGAAACAAACTGCCAAAACAGAAAATTAAATTTCTCTGTTTCTGTGCAGGCTTATTCCCGTGGGTTGAAGACAGGATTCTATCCTTCTCTCCAACCTCCCAACCTCCCCCATTTTCTTTTCAACCTCTCAATCTCTCACCATTCAAATTTACCAGACAAATTCATAGCCGTAGATTCTTGCCAGCCGGGATGGAGCCTGCAAAAATCTATAAATACAGCTGCCGGGAGCTCCAAAATCATATAGAATTTTAAGCAAGTAAATTATAGGCAAATTGCAAGTAGCATTAGCATTCATAGAGCATTTTCATAGCAATAGCATAGAATCATAGCATAATAGCAGTAGAACCATGATACATATCATTCACAGCCCCTGTGCATAATCACAGCCCCTGTCCATATCCGTATCAACAATTCCATCTTCACCAACATATAGAATAGTTTTCCTTTGCATACTCGTTCTGCAGCAGCCATTTGGAGAAGCTTACACAATCTGAGAGACAAAAAGCTTCAAAAGAATCTCTATGGATAGAGAAAAATGGGACAGCACTGAAGGATTTTGTTTGTTTAAATTTAATTTAATTTCTTTAGTTTAAGGTTTCATTTAGTGTTTTATGTTTTCATTTAGATTACAATTAAGCATATACACAACTTGAAATACCTTGATGAATTGTTGACACCTTTTAACACCTTTCTCTTTGACAAATATGCATACAAGACCTGCAAAAAACACAAGCAAAGAGGGGGAAAAGGGTTAAGGGTTAGTGAATAAGGGTTTTCCTTGGCCAAACCCCGGTTCCGTAATTAAATCTTTGAAAATGAAATGAAATGGAAAGATAATGATGAATGAACAACATGCAATTCTATAACTCACCAAACCCTTGAAGTAGAAAACTGAAGATATGCAAGTAGAAGCTCCAATGGATGTATGCTTAAGAATTCCTAGAATGCTTGAGAATGATTAAGTGAATGAATTAGATTATTAAGGAAATTAGGAGATGAAAAATGAGGGGAAAAACCTATATTTATACATGATTATACAAAATTTCCCAAAAAGGCCAGATCACAGGCCAACCTCAAGGTTTAGAAAATAATATCCCACCAGAATTTTAAAATAATTTTGATTTTTGAGCCAAGTGGGACTTAGTCGCCTCTAGTGGTGACTTGGTCCCCACTAGGATATTTTGTATGGGTGTTAGGAATTAAATTTTACTGATGTTTAACGGTATTATTCTCCAAAAAACACTTAAGTAGGGCTTGTAAGTGTATTGTGGGGCCAATTAAATATAAGAAAGGGTCAAATTATTGATGGAAAGCCTAGAAAAGCATGAAAGTGGGTTACAACACTTGACAACACTTTTGCAAGAAATCATAGTATTCTTATTGATTTACAAGGGTCCAAGACCTAATGTGAATGTGTTGACCACATTACAACATTAAATCTAGGCAAAACTAGGCTAACATCCATAAGAAAGACTCTAATGAGTGTAAAAATATCTAGGATACATTTTTTGATATACAAGTAGTTAATTTGATGTGTTAAATGTTAAATGGTAATGTGATTAATTAAATAGCCTTTGTAAGATTATTTAATGAATATCTTCATAATTTAACATGCTTTTTGTTATCTAATTAAAACTTATTACATTTTTTCTTAGATGCAACATTGTAACTAAGTATGTTATGCTAACTTAAATGCCCCTATAATCTAACTGAAGAACATTAAATGGATATAAGGATCTAATCTAGCATAATACAGAGGATGTATTTAAATAGTATGAAACCTAAAGTAATTATATAAAAAATGACTTACATAATCACCTTACTGTTCAAGACATACACCTAAGGGCTTTTTCAAGAATGAAATGATGTGAAATCATATGGAATACAATCCAGTAGCTCGAACAACATTGCTTTATCATTCATACTATTCAAAGGATTAGACATAATACTAGAGAAAATGCACAACATTGATAGATTCTTTGAGAGGTGTGGCATCTAGTTCTTTTAATATGTATGCCCCAGACCCAAATTTTTTGTCATTTATGTATAGTCCTCACTAATTAGGACTAAATTTTCCTCTTTCATTGGGATTAGCATTGATGTTGCATTGATTTTAAGATAGGACTAAATCACCTTTTTGGAATGTGCGAGGGATGACATTGAGATTGTAATATCGTTGTTTCCTTTTTCCATAAGCCTGACAATGTTCAAGAGCGTTGATGCCCTATTCATCAAGCATTTCAAGCTGATGTAATATTTTCTCTTTATATTTTCTATCATCAAGAAGTCCTTGAAGAGTGATTCTTAACGTAGGAATCTCTAACTCCAAGGGAATTATTTCCTCACTACCATAGACAATATTGTAAGGTAGTCTCGGTAGAGGATTTAACATTTGTGTGATAAGCCCATAGAGCATACTATAATTGTGTATGCCAATCCTTGTGATGCTTTTTAACAATTTTCTTAAAAACAAATTGATAACCTTATTAATAGATTCAACCTTACCATTAGATTGTGGATAATAAGGTGTCAAAAAGCAATGTTGTATGTTGAATGTCTCTAAGAATTTCTTCATGTCACTATTACTAAATGGTGTACCATTATCAAAGAATAACATGGAAGGAAGTCTAAAGTGAGCAATAATGTGTTCCAATATGAAATGACATATTACACTAGCTATTGTGGATTGAAGGGGAATGCCATCTACCCATTTTGTAAAGTAATCGGTTGCAGTGATGAAAAATGTATGTCCAATGAAAGAAGGGGGTGATATCTTTCCTATAATTTCTAATCTCCAAACCGTAAAGGGCCATATCAAAACTTGAACTTGAAGTTCACAGGCAAGAGCATGGGTTAGGTTGTTATGCTCTTGACATTTGTGGCATTTTCTAACATAGTCAAATCAATCTTTCTCCATGTTTCTCCAATAGTATCCAATGCGGATAAGTTTTTGAACCAATATTTTTCCTCCAAAATGACCACCAAAATCACCTACATGGGCTTGTTCAAGTGCTATGGGTATCTCATATTTTTTTAGGCATCTAAGTAAGAGACCATGGAATGATCTCTGATACACCACATCAATGAGAATTATATACTTAGATGTGAGATTACACAAGCAGGCTTGGATGTTCTTGGTTGTCGACTCAAGAAAGGTATCATTTTTCAAATGATTAAATATTGTATTATACCATTCACTTGAGTCTTCTTGAGTAGTTGTTAGCATTGTTGCAAATATGAGTCTAATTAGTGTTGTCAATGATGTCAACACATCTAGTTGTTATTAGTGTCAATTGTTCTCTGGTATGTGCTCCACATTTCTTCTTTGTTGATCAATTCTATGTTGGTGAAAATTTGGAGAGTTTTTTAATGACATAATTGGGTGATACATCCTAGATTACAACTTATGGTTTGATGAAGAGTGAAAGTTGTGGTCACCGGTTGGTGAACTAGTCTAACAGAGTTGATCATCTACGGACTGGGAGAAATGTATCTGCTCTGTAGTACTCCACTAGCTTTTTTTAGGTCTTGTGGATCTGGAAGGAGGTTTATAATAGTGTTATCTATGTCCCTTCAATATTTTTCATGGTTTGGTGCTCCATTATAAAGATTTAAGTGAGCCTCCAATAAGAATTGCCCAGTAGCTTGCTACACATTTCTTGCATATTGAATATCTTTGTCTACGGATTGGAGGCTATTTAGAGGAATTTATAAAGTTAGTATGTTCCAAGTTTGAGCCTTTGGGATGAAGATTTGAGTAAGTTTGATTCACCAAAGTGAAAATTGCTTTTTCTGGACATTTGGTGATGACTGGGAGAGTGTATTTTGTTTCACATTCCTCCACATTTAATTTTTTTGTTCTACGGTTCTAGAATTAAGTTTGCAATATTGTTATGTGTCCTCAACTCAAATGGTTCTTGATTTGGTGGTCTGGAAGTGATCTCTTATTTATGACGGTGTTGTTTAAAGTGCTCCAATTTGATAAATCCTATAGATAATATTATCAAAGCTTGTGTTGAGATTATTGTTGATTATAATGAGCTTGTGAATGTCTCCTGATCGTCTTTCTATCTTTTGATTGGTCCACAATATGATCAATGGCCAGTGTTCACACTTGATGGTTTACTAACGGTTTGCTCCATGTGAACAGGGATTTCAAGTAGGTGATCGACATGTGAACAAAATCAAATAGCCTAATTGACTGACATGTGAACATTTAATGAAGATGATGTTAAAAAGGTGACATGCTCAATCAAGTTCAAATCTAATCGAATGAAAAAAATAAAAAAATAAAATGCATATCACAATTTGAGATAAAAAATAGAGCCAAATCTGGTAAATTCTTGATAACGAGGCTAATTGGTGTGCAACTCAATGTGAGATATGGTAAATCTAATTGGTTTCAATCATTAATGGATAGAAAAATGTGGGTGGCTTGATGATCTGACTTTTACTAATGTTGGTTGCAAGTGAAAAGCCCTAAAAGAGGGTTTGACTTGTATGAAATATATGAAGACATGAGTTAGAATTTAAGGAAGTGTGTGCTTGAAAGAATGAGTGAGAGAGAACTATAATAGAATAGAAGAACCATAAAAATACAATAATATGATTATACTAGCATGAGAGTGAACAAAGAGAAAAGTATAATGTGTCGGATCAATGCATCGTAGGTTGAGTAGAACCATGCTATGTATTGTTGATTGAAAATATTTGTAAGAGGTTGTAGCCTCCATTAGTACTAAGTTGCAACTTAGTTCAGGGTGTTTTGGCATCCTTGAAGTTGATGCTTCTAAAATAGGGAGTCAAATCTTCCTTAGGGTTGTAGCCATTAAAAATTGTAACAAAACTTTGATGCTTTTGAGGCTGGATTAGGATGTCAGATCCTAGCAAGATTTCTCACTATGGTTTTTCCCATATTGGTGTTTCCACGTACATTTGGTGTTATGTTTTTTTTCTCTCTTGATTGTGACTACTTTATTTGATTATGCCTTAAATTCCTCATTTGATTTGTTAAGTTTAATTTTTCTTAAGGTCACTCTAAGTTTGAAAATTTACAATCTAGTGATTCACCCCCCTCTCAATAGAGCATTGTGTTCTAACAAGTGGTATTAGAGCCCTAGGTTCCCTAGGAGAAGCTTAACTTGCTCGGGTTTATCTTGGATAGGTTAACACAATGACACTCCAGGAAGGTTCAAACAAGCCACCTAGGTTTGATGGAACAAACTATGCTAAATGGAGCTCATTGATGATAGGATACTTAATATCTCTTGGAACTAAAGTCTGGGCAACTATAGAGACCCAATATACTATTATTTCTACAAATCCTACTGATCCAACAACAAATAAAATTCATGAGGACAATAAGAAAGCTTGGTTCATTATTGTGAACAATTTGTCTAACTCTGTACATAGAAAAATTATGCATTGTAAAACTACTTATGATGTATGGGAAAAGCTGAAGAAGATCTATGAAGGTGACACAAAAGTGAAGTTAGCAAAGTTACAAGTGCTGAGAGAAAAAATTGAAGGTTTGTTGATGACCGAAGAATAGAAGATTGCAAACTATCTTTAGAGACTTGATGATGTGGTAAATTTCATTAAAGGATATGGTGTAGATCTAAAAGAAAAAGATGTGATAAAATTTCTCAAGTCTATGACAACTAAATATGATGCCAAGATCTCAACTATAGAAGAAGGTAGAGAAATTGATAAACTCACTCTTGATAAAGTGCATGGCATAATTACTACATATAAGATGAGAATGCCTAATGTTGAATCATCCCACAAAGAAGCTACATTTAAGGTGGTCAAGAAAGAGAAAGATGAAGTTGATAAGAAAGATAAAGGTGTTGTCATTGTATCCAATAATGATGAAACTGATGAGTAAGGAGCTAACATAATAGGAAGACTACGGACCATGCCCTTGTTATGAGAGATTTAATAGAAAATAATTTCTATTTATGGCTATGGAAACTAAGGACCAGAAAGATACACCGGTTGAGGACTTACATGAGGAGGAAGTTGAAGCAGTTGTTGATCTTGAAGGAGAATTAATTAGTGCTCTTGAAGAACTTGAGGAGTTAAGAGATAAATATGATGATCTCAAGAAGGAAAACAAGAAATTGAAAAATAATGCTCAAAAAGAGATTGATAGAGCAACTCAAAAACTCAAGGAATCTAATAAGGTGATAGTTGGTCTAAATTTCATGTAGAAGAACTCAAAAGACTTGAAGATGTTATGAAGTCTAAGTTAAAAATAGAGATGGAGAGATGCTCGAAACTTGAGGAAGAAATAGTAGCCCTAAGAAAATATTTGGAGAAGGCTAATGAGAAGGTCAATAATAGTCTGAATTTGAAGGGTAGTACTAACATCTTAAATGAATTGCTAAGTACACAAAAGCCAGCTAGTAAATAAAAATCTAGTTTGGGACTTGAAAAGGGAAAAAGTTCATTTGTTGATACTTCTATAAAACTTTATGAAAGATTTACAGAAAAATTAAATTTGGTCTCCAAGGATGAAAAATATAAAAAAGAAGATGCTTTTGGAGATGAAAAAAAGCTAATTGCAGTTGAGAAATCTATTAAAGATAAAAAACAAAGTTAAGACAAGGTTAAATGGAAAATTTGGATTAGCAAAAGAATAAGTAGAATCCTAAGAAAACTATCAATGATGGTTTCACAAGAGTACACTATCCAAGGAGACCTAAACAAAGAAGATATCCTACTCTGACAAAAAGATACACAATGACCATGTACTCATCATATTTTAATGGGTATTTCTATACATGTAATAATTTTGGTCATAGGGCTAGAGAGTGCAAAGTTAATCCAAGGAGAAATACAAATTTCATGAGTACAAATCCATTTTCTCCTTTAATCGATATGGATGTAGTATGTTTCAATTGCACTAATTTTGGTCACATAGCTATATACTATAGAGAAAACTATAGAAGACAAAACACTCAATTTGGGAAGAAGAAAAATATATCTTCTAAAACTGAAAAGAAAACTAAGGTCATTAAGGAAGAGGAAGAAAGGTTGAAAATAAACCTAAGAAGGTATGGAAGGAGAAAAAGAAGATTCGTGCTCAGTCAATGATTGCTCAAATTTCCTTGGATGCAAAAGAACAAGACTTGTGGGTGATTGACAATGGTTTCTCCAAGCACATGACCAGAGATAAAAAGAAATTCATCAAACTTGAAATGAGAAAAGGAGGTTCAGTAAGCCTAGGTGATAACATTGCTGTCAAGATTCACTATAAATTAATTCTAAGCCTAGATGGGAAGAACAAAACTAAAGATGTGCTCTATGTGGAAGGAATAAAACATAATATTCTTAGTGTCAGTCAAATGTGTGATAATGGATACAAAGTTGTATTTGATTCTAAAGGCTGCAAGATAAGAATGAATGTGAAAATAGTTTTTAAAGGGGTTAGGAATGATAGTAATCTCTATAATCTATGTGAAGTGGAAGGCAAAACATGTCTAATTAGTCAAGCAGAAGATAGTTGGTTGTGGCATAGAAGACTAGATCATGTAAATTTTGACAATATGGTGAAGACAATCTCAAAAGGATTGGTTATAAATATGCATAAGATTGCAAAGACTGACAATATCATATGTCAAGGATGTCAGCAAGGAAAGAAAACAAAGTTTAAATTTCCCACTAAGGACTATTCAACTACAAAACCTCTAGAGTTAGTTCATACTGATCTATTCAGACCAATGAGAACAAGGGAATTACAAGGAGAAAGATACTTCATGTTGTTGATTGATGATTATACTAGAATGGAATAAGTCACATTCTTCAAGGAGAAGGCTGAGGCCTTTGAAGAATTTAAAGGTTACAAAAAGCTAGTATAAAATGACACCGATAGAAGAATAAAATGCCTAAGATTTGACAAAGGTGGAGAATTCATGTCAAGAGAATTCATGGAATCATGGAATTGAATGCTAGTATTCAGCCCCAAGAACACCACAACAAAATGATGTGGTAGAGCAAAGAAAATAGATTGTGAAGGAGAGGGCCAGAGCCATGTTGAATGAGGCAAACCTAATAGATACATTTTGGAAAGAAGTAGTACAAACTATTGTATACATTCAAAAAAAATCTCTTATTAGATTCAAAAGTGGTAGAACTCCATATGAATTATGGTTTGGTAGACCTGCCTCAGTCAAGCACTTCAAAGTATTTAGCAATAAATGCTATATCAAAAGAGATACTAAGGATTTAGGAAGCTTGAGTCAATATGTGATGAAGGGATGTTTTGTGGTATTCATCTCAATGCAAAGCTTATAAATGCTACAATAAGAGATTGCATAAAATTGTAGAGAGTGTACATGTCAGGGTTGATGAAAGTGAAAATTAGGGTCAGCCTAGTAGAAACAATCTAGAAAGTGAGTCAGATGAGGATGACATAGGTGCATAGGTTGAAGAAGAAGAAGAACAAGAAGAAGAGGAGAATGAGAAATGGGCTCCTACAAAATATGCTCAAAAAGATCATCCGGTAGATCAGATTATTGGTGACAAGAATGATGGTCTATAGAAAAGAAGAAGGCTTGCAAAGAACAAAGAACAAGTGAACTTTTCCCTCTTAGCTCATATTGAACAAAAAAAACTTATTGAAGCCAACAAAGATGAGAACTGGATAGAAGCCATAGAAGAGGAGTTAAATCAGATTGAAAAGAACAAAACATGGGAACTAGTTCCTAGGCCCTTAAACAAGAATGTAATTGGCATTAAGCGGGTGTTTAGAAACAAACTAAATGAAGATGGAACAGTGGTGAGAAATAAATCAAGATTGGTGTGCAAAGGATATGCACAAGTAGAAGGGATTGATTTTGAGGAAACATTTTCCCCTGTTGCAAGGTTAGAGGCAATAAGAATTTTTCTTGCATTCTCAGTCTACAAAGGCTTCAAGGTATATTAAATGGATGTCAAATATAATTTCTTGAATGGAAACCTAGAAGAGGAGGTATATATTGAGCAGCAAGAAGGTTTTCAACTATCAAAGAATAATTACTATGTTTTCTGATTGAAAAAGGAACTGTATGGTTTAAAGAAAGCCCCAAGTGCTTAGTACTCAAGGTTGGATCAATATCTACAACAACAAGGATTCAAGAATGGTTGTGTTGATATCAATATGTATCTTAAATCTAAAGTTATGCATATGATCATTGTTGTAGTATATGTAGATGACATTATATTTGGTGTTAGCAGTGATGTAATGTGCAAAATATTTGCTACAACTATACAAGATGAGTTTGAAATTTCCATGATTAGAGAACTAAGTTTCTTTCTTGGTTTGCAAATTACACAAGCTAAGAAAGGTATATTTATATCTCAAACTAAGTATGCACGATAAATGCTTAAGAAGTTTGGCATGGAGGATTGTAAACTGGTTAGTACACCCATTATCATATCCTAAAAGTTGAGAATATCTAATGATTCACTAGATGCAAATTAGACTACATACAGATCTATGATTGGGAGTGTACTATACCTAACTACATCTAGGCCTGATATAATGCAAGTAGTTTGTATGGTGGCTAGGTTTCAAGTAGACCCTAAAGAATCACATGTCAATGTAGTCAAGAGAATTTTTAGATATATCAAAAGTACTATTTACTATGGCTTATGGTATCCCAAAAGAAAAAAAAAAATCAATTTTACAGCATACACAAATGTAGACTAGGTAGGAAGTGTGGATGAGATTTATTTTTGGGTAATAGGCTAGTCTCTTAGATGAGTAAGAATTAAGAATCTATCACCCTTTCTACTGCATAAGCAGAATATGTTGTTGCAACATGTTTTACTTAGGTCTTATGGATGAAGCTAAAAATAAAAAACCTCAAAATGGAATACAATGATCCTATTTCCATTCTTTGTGATAATTCAAGAGCCATCAATATCTCAAAGAATCTAGTAATGCAATCTAGAATCAAACATATCTCAATCAAGTATCACTTCATTAGAGAAAAGGTTGCAGATCAGGAAGTCAACATGGAGTTTGTTCCAACCAAGGAACAAGTGGTTGATATATTTACCAAGCCTCTTCCCACCAAACAGTTTGAATACTAAAGGAAGAATCTAGGAGTGGTTTCTCCCACTTCATATCACTAAACTCTAGTGATAGGGTATGTATCTAGGGGGGTTTCATTGATCTTTCATTTGACCCTATTAAAGGACTATGTGATCAAGTCATGTAAAATCAAAGAGATGTAGGAACATCTAGAAGATTCCCATCAGTTGGGAATGTAAACATTCTATTGCTATGTACCAAAGAGAGAGACATTGAAGAATACCACATTTTACCTCATTTGTTGGATAGAGGCTACAGAGCTAGGATTAGCATATAGACATATTCATCTACAACATATCCTAAATTTAGAGGATTTGGATTTGATTCCAAAGAGATATCGCCAGCCAAAGATTACCTATTTTCAAAGACCTAATTCGAGAAGTGGTGTCTATCTTAGGGGGAGTAGCTAGATATTATTGACATGGGTTCTAGATGAAGAGAAACAAGTACAAATATGTGCCCCTTCTCATTAATGTCAAAAGGGGAGAGACATCATGTGAAAAAATTGAAAAACTCAAGGGGAGAGAGAGTGCATGAAATGTTGTGTAGGCTATCTAATCTTAAGAAGAAAGGGGAGAGAAAGTCATGTGAAAGAGAGAATATTGTAAGGAGTGAAAGAAAAGTTGTGTAGGTTGTCTAATCATTAAAAAATAAAGGAGAATGTTGGAATGGAATGGATGCTATCTTTGATGGTTTTTCACATCATGTGTTGCCATCAATGACAAAGAGGGATATTGTTGCAAATATGTGTCTAACCGATGTTGTCATTGATTCCAACACATTTGTGTTATTATTAGTGACAACTATTCTCTGGTATGTGCTCCACATTTCTTCTATTTTGATCCTATGCTAGTGTGGATTTGGAGTGTTGTTTAAGGAGATCAGTGGGTGATATATCCTGGATTACATCTTCTGGTTTGATGAAGAGTGAAAGTTGTGGTCATTAGTTGGTGAACTAGTCTGACAGAGTTGGTCATCTATGGAGTGGGAGAAATGTATATGCTCCACAGTCATCCACTAGTTTGTTTTAGGTCTTGTGTATTTGGAAGAAGGTTTATAATGGTTTTATCTATGTCCCTTCAAGATTGTGCTTGTTTTGGTGCTCTTGTATGAATATTTAAGTGAGCCTCCAAAAATAATGGTCTAGTAGCTTGCTCTGCATTTCTTGCATATTGAATATCTTTGTAGATTGGAGGTTATTTAGAGGAATTTCTAAAGTTAATATGTTCCAAGTTTGAGCCTCTGGTATGAATATTTGAGTAAGCTATGTTCACCATAGTGAAAATTGCTTTTTCTAGACATTTGGTGATGACTGGGAGAATGTATTTTGTTTCACATTCCTTTGCATTTAATTTTTTTGTTTTGTGGTTCTAGAATTAATTTTGCAATATTTTTATGTGCCCTCAACTAAAATGGTTCTTGATTTGGTGGTTTGGAAGTGATCTCTTCTTTATGACAGTGTTGTTTAAAGTGCTCTAGTTTGATAAATCCTATAGATAATATTGTCAAAGCTTATGTTGAGATTCTTGATGATTATAATGAGCTTGTAGATGTCTCTTGATTGTGTTTCTACCTTTTGATTCGTCAGAAAAATGATCAATGGCTAGTGTTCACACTTGATGGTTTACCAATAGTCTGGTCCATGTGAACAAGGGTTTCAAGTTGGTGATCGACATGTGAACAGAATCAGATCGCCTAACTGACTAACATGTGAACATTTAATGAATACAACACTAAAAATTTAACATGCCTGATCAAGAACAAATCTAATGGAATGAACAAAAGAAGAAATTAAATGCATATTATAATTTGAGGTCGAAAAGAGAGCTAAATTTGGTAAATTCTTGATAACAAAGCTGATTGGTGTGTAGCTTGATGTGAGATATGGAAAATATGATTGGATTCCATCATTAATCGATAGAACAATATGTGGGAGGATCGATGATCTGACACTTGTTGATGTTGGTTGCAAGTGAGAAACCCTAATAGAGGGTTTGACTTGTATGAAATATACGAAGACATGAGTTAGAAGCTAAGGAAGTGTGTGCTTGAAGGAATGAGTGAGAGACAACTGTAACATAGTAGAAGAATCATAAAAATACAAGAATATGATTACAGTAGTGTGAGATAGAATAGAGAGAAAAGTATAATGTGTTGAATTGATGCATCATATGTTGAGCAGAGCCATGTTATGCATAGTTGATTGAAAATATTTGTAAGAGGTTGTAGCCTCCATTAGTACTAAGCTGCAACTCAATTCAGGGTGTTGTGGAATTCTTTAAGTTGATGCTTCTAAAATAGGGACTCAAAGATTCCTTAGGGTTGTAGCCCTTAAAACCTATAATTGAGCTTTGATGCTTGTGAGGCTAGATTAGGATGATAGATCCAAGCAACATTTATCACTGTGGTTTTTCCCATATTGGGTTTTCTATGTACATTTGGTGTTATGTGTTTGTCTCTCTCTTGATTGTGATTTATTTAGTTGATTATGCCTTGAATTCCTCATTTGATTTGTTAAGTTTAATTTTTCTAAAGCTCACTCTTAGTTTGAAAATTTATAATCTATTGATTCACACCCCTCTCAATAGAGCATTGTGTTCTAACAAGCACATCTTCCAAGAAGGTTTCATGATGGGATGAATGATTAATGTGAAATATTTTGAAGTATCTTGAGGTGATATAAGAGAAGTTGTGCTTGCCATTGCATCCATATGTCGATTATCCTTTCATGGGATGTTATCAATGGTAAATGTCTCAAACTTCTCTTACAAGTGCGTTGTAAGATCCTTATATTTTGATAATTTTTCATGCTTTGCTTGATATGTTTCATTTATTTGTTTGATTAATAATTGTGAATCACAAAAGATTTTAATATCCTTTACACCCAAGATCAGAACAACACGTAATCCTATGAGCAAAGCTTCATGCTCAATAGTATTATTCATAAATAGGAAGTTTAATCAATATGACAAGGGAATAGGCTTTCCTACTGGTGAGATTAGTATAACCTCAACACCTAAGCCAATTCTACACTTAGATCCATCGAAATATAACTCCCATGTATTAGGTTCAATTGTCAACACATTATCATTGGGGAAAGAGTGAGTGCTAGGTAATGCCAAGGGGGAAGGAGTGTCAACTAAGTGGTCAGTTAAGGCTTGGCCTTTAATTTAATTTTGTGAAAAAAAACTTAAAGTCAAACTTAGTCAACATCACCCACTTAGCTAGGCATTGTGATAGATCTATTTTATTAAACAATGTTTGAGAGGGTCAACTTTTGTCATCACTTGTATTTCCACATTTAGTAAATAATGTCACAATTTTTTGGTAGCAAATAAAAGGGCCAAACATTGTTTTGTGATTGGTGTGTATAACTTCTCATAATCTATCAAAGTTCTGATAATGTAATATACATGATGTTCTTTACCATTTTCATCTTGTTGAGCCAATAATGTTGCATGAGTGTGAGCTGACACAGTTATGTCAAGTATAAATGTTTTGTTTTGCATGAAAGGTTGTAAAATAGTGGAGTTGCAAGGTATTCCTTTAAACTCTCAAAATCATGTTTACAATCTTCATTCCAATCAAATCACACATCTTTTTTAAGAAGATGTGTGAATGGTAATGTGCAGTCAGCTAAAGATGCAACAAAATGACAGATGGCTTGGATTCTTCCTTATAATGTGTGCAATTGAGAAATATTTTTGGGAGGTGGAATGTTGATTATGTTGGTTCCCAAATCAAAAGATGCAATGATTCCTAAAGAGTAACCAATCTCTCTTATTCAGACTCAACAGGTTGATATGGCCAATGAACAAGAGAGTGAATAAAATACCCCTTTCTCCCCTACACTTCAGGCTCAGTTAAACCTGGGAGGGTGATCCCAACAACATATTTATAGATACTTGTGTACCAAAGTATCAAATACATTGTAAACATATTTTTTCCTTTAGATGCTTAATAGACACAATACTTTAAGGCTTGGCTGACCTCTACAATAATTCCTAATTTAAATATGAGAAATGTATGATAATGAGCTCAACACACAAACAAACTGAGAATGAAATTTGATTTCATTTAAATTTTTTATCAGTTGTTGAATAAACCACCAAATTGAAATAGGAACAACACACTTAGATCAGTGTTTTATCCATTGCGATAGAGTCAATTTCAATATCTGTGCAATCTAATAACAATTTAATACATAGCATCATTAAAGCTTTGAAGATACTACATTACAATATTTAAACATAATATTTCAACCATAACTTCTTATTGTAATCCTAGCACCAACCTAACATAAACCAATAGCTTCACTCAAGCATTTACATACAATCTTTGAATGGACAAGCAAGAATAAAAAAAAACATCCACTGGAATTCAATGGAGATGAATAAAATAACTCTTGATTATGTTATTCATAATTTATAAAACCGGTACATAGGAGTGAAAATGGCCTTGAAATTGCATTATTCAATATTATCTAAATTATATAAGTATCATCAAACTCCAACCTAAAACAAAACCTTTTAAATGTTCTCTCTTCCTATTACAGTATTCTTTGTGATTAATTACAAAAAAAACCTCTCTCAAAATGAGGCAGAAACACAAAATTTAAGGAAATACAAAAACCCTAAATGTTCATCTCCCAAAGACACCTAGCACACTCAACACCATAGATCTATAACTGCCTTTTCTTGCTAAACAATCCTCAACCTACTCTCTGTTTTCTTGCTCCTCACTCCACTGCCCAAAACAAAAAAATATTCTCCAGCCTAAAAAATCATCATTCCTTTTTGTTCTCTCGTTGAAAAAATATACCTTTTCCTGCAAAATATTTTACTCCCTTTGTTCATTTTCACCTAGATGTGTGAAAATGGTGTTCTCTGTAAAAACTCATCTCTAGTAAAAATAATTTTCACAATGAATAAAATATTCACATTATAAAATTATTTCCCGTGCCTTCTTCATTTTTTGAATTTTACATATTAAAATATTTTCTAGCACAAAAGTTCTTAATTTTCACAAAAATTCATCTCCCTTGGTTATTACTTGCTATTAAAATATTATCAAATGATAATATTTAAACACAAGCTATGGGGGTCCCACCCTCATGTTGCACAAATCTCTACCCAGCATCGCATATCTCCACTTTGGTGTAAGAAGTGAGAAATTTATTAGCGATGGGAGAGATTTAATCTAAGGAAAATAAAATAATTTACTTGAGCCTTTATTTCTTTCATCCCCAACAAAGAAATATTATCGCTTTAATTTTAATATACAAAGGCTTTTAATATTTTGATTGGGAAAAGCAATTTACATGTCCACTTTATACTTATCGTGAATTTCACATTTTCATAGTTAAAAATTTATGAAAATTTTAGGCCCAACAAGGTTTACAAAATTTTCAACCATCGCACATCGCCCATACATTTTGAAAATGAAAAAAAAATAGAGATGCCTGATGAGAAAGCACAAAGCACATCATCGCTAATCACTAATGCACTTAGGAAGAGGTGACTTCCATTAGCAAGGCAAAATGGAGAAAAAGAAGCTTCACCCATCATTGATCCAAAGTGGAAGAGTAGACATTAAATGGAGATAAGTGATGGAAATAAAATAGCTTCGTTGATCGTTAATATGTACAGAGGAGAAAAATGATTAAAACCGTGATGGGCGATGGGTTTTCCCGTGCAACTGTGAATATGGTCTTGAGCCAATGGAAACCAAGAATTAAACCTTCCTTTTTCACAATGAACTTTTAAAAATTTCCAATGAAGGATCATTGCTCAAACTCAGGCATCACTACTTTGATTTTGATTCCCCTATTCACAATGGAGATGAGTGATAAACTGTCGTGAATAGAGAACTCGCTGCCGCTTTTGAAAAATTATTATATCCCATCCTTTGCCTCAAAGCTTTAACTCAATCTACCCAAATGAAGACCCATTGCTCAAACCAAGGCATCGTTGCTTGCCTCCTCCAATCTCATTCAGAACTGCAATGGGTGATGAGTTTTGTCGTGCACATTGAAAGTCGTGAAAGCTGTGTCTCAACCAATTAAAAGCAAGAATTAAACTTGCTTATGATTAAAAAAATTTGAAATGCACTTTATACTAGCCCTAAATTCCCTTTTTCATTTGCATAATATTTTAAATATGGACATTTGAAACTTTATTAAAATTTGTGACTTTTAATTACGCCTACAACCCAAATGGAGAAATTTCACTGCGCACAAACAGTGACCCTTGGAACCGAGATTTTTTGCATGTGGCCATAATCAATTATTTAGAGAAAACCCATTTCCTCAAATTTTTCCCATCCATTAAAATTCAAGTACCTCCTTTGTAAACTAGCCCTTGGGACGTGTTTGCCACACCCAAAATGTATTACAATAATGCATCATATGACCTCCATTTTTTATGAAAATAGATTTGTAGAGGTTTTAGACCAAAGGAAGAAATGGGTTGTCCTTATATTTTCAAAATTTGAAACTTTTCAGAACACCCATTTTGACCATGTTGTAGTCAGAAAAGGATTAGTTAACCAATCAAAATTTATCTTGGGAGCCTGAAACTAAGTAGGCATGTTAACATTTGACCCAAGAATTCATTGCAACAAATGGTATGGAAAAATTATTCATGAGATGAAAAATATTAAATACCAAACTTGCCTACTTGGACTTTTCTACAATTTTACCTGTTCAGAACCAATCAAGGCTCTCAAAGTCACTACTTTGAGAAAATATCAAAAGAACTTCTAGGGGTTTTCCATTGGAAACATAAGATAATTTAGGTACACTGACTATGTGTGAAAGAGGGCTTTCCTTCAATCCATATTTATCACTAGATATTAAGGGTCAATCTTGACCACTTTGAAACATTCTGAAAATGCAGGTGTAAAAGTGAACAAACTGCATTTTCTTTTGGCCTGATAAAATATCAAATATAATCATGAGGCTTTGAAATCAGATAGGGGAGTATATGAATGTAGGGAGA
>VDFB02054146.1:0-29380 GCA_007258455.2 Sequoia sempervirens | reverse complement strand
AAAAATTATTCATTGAATATCAAAGGAAGGTAGTTGCCACCTTTTAAAATAAGCAGAGAATCGGTCTGAAAATTATATTATTACCGATTCAACGGTGGTTACATTTGTCACCTTCGTGGGCGTGAGAATATAGAGTTAGGTGATAAATCTGTCAACCAACACATATTATCAATTTTTTTTCAATGTGATGCCCCAAACCCCACATCTTGCTACGAGTGTATAGTATTTGCACAATTAGTTGCCACATACCAACATACATCCTATCAATAAATTATATATAATTACAAGGTTGAGACACATTTTCCCAACAATAAATAACCCCACGGGTATGTGTTGGATCATCATGGAAAAAATAGGCCCCTAAGTGGCAGAAAATTTAGAAAAATCAGAGTTAGCCAACTTGACATATAAAATTTAATAAGTTATCTATATTATTTCAAAAATATGTAAGAATAGAATCTATAGCAAATTGAATGTAGTTTCTAAAATAGTAGGTTTACTTTAAAAAAAAAAAAATCTATTTGGTGAAAATTTGAAATTTCAATGCAATAGTACTTAAGTTTCATGGAAAAAATAATAGGTGTCTATCTGACCACCCTAACCACAATAAAATGACTTTCAGTGCACACATAGGGCTACAGACAGGACGAGATGAGCTCCTCTCCAAACACCCATTGACTTTCAGTGCACACACAGGCCTACCTTGTGAAGGCCCCCCACCATTAAGAGCTTTATTTAAATAACTCAAAGCATTAGAATGATCTAGAGAAGAATATAATTTGTAGAAAATTGAATGTAGTTTCTAAAATACTAGGTTTATTTTTATTTTTTTAAATCTATTTGGTGAAAAATTGAAATTTCAATGTAGTAGTACTTAAATTTCAGGGAAAAAATAAGTAGGTGTCTGTCTAACCACCCTAACCACAATAAAACGATAATATTTTAGATATAAGTAGAGGACTCATGTCCCGATGTGATGTATATTTTTTTCTAATTTTTTCCAAGTAAATAATTAATTATGAACTTTTTAATACAACTTTTAAAAAATATAAAAATTTGTATGTTTGACCACCTTAACTGTGTCAAAACTTATGAAATTCATTTTTTTTTAATCCTATATTATCTAAAGCATAGAATGTGATGCATGTTTCAGATTGAAAAAATGTGATACCATTTGAAAGCTATATATGTTTTTCAATCAACCTATCAATCAGGACTTTAGTCGTAATTCAAATAGAAAATGAATAATAATTATTTATTACATTCAAAGTAAAGCATAATTTATATTGGTGGAAAGCTGAAAATCTCCTTTAAAAACCCTTTTTGTTTCTTCAATTTTGGTTAAAAACAAAGTCGTCAGCCACATACCCTACACATACCCATCATATTGCCACTTTTTGGCCCGTCGTGATCCTGCAAATACCCCCACCTAATTGTAGAAATAAGGCCCACCTTGAAAGGCCTTATTCTATTTAGTCATATAGAAGAATGTCACCACAAAATAGTTATTAGTAGCTTGCATAATCTCCATATCTCCTTTAGGGTTCCATTTCTTATGGGACCATGACTCTAACAAAAGAAGAGAGACACTAATGCCCATAAAATTGCAAATCAAGGAATGATTGCTCAAATAATTAACCTCCTTAGCCATCGAGTCCAATTGGATTAACAAGATAGGACGAGATGAGCTCCTCTCCAAACACCCATTGACTTTCGGTGCACACACAAGCCTACCTTGCAAAGGCCCCCCACCATTAAGAGCTTTATTTAAATAACTCAAAGCATTGGAATGATCGGGAGAAGAATCAACCCCCACAACCATTTTATAAAATGACAAGCCAACATTCCCACTAAAACCAAATCCTAACTCCATGCAAACTTAGCTTGAAAGAAAAAGGATAAAAAGAGAACCTAAAAATCTGCACAATCCAACCCCACAAAGAGGACAAAAAGCACCCTCTTTGAATGTAGCACACATCCCCAAAACTTCCCATGGCATAGCCACCTCTAGCGAGAAACAAACACAAGCATGCATACACATGGATGGAAAAAAGAAGTCAAACAAGTCATGATCCCTTAGCAGGAAACCTCCTATCCATGTCATTTGATCTCCTATAAGGAGGTTAATTGTTACTAAACATGTACCAATCTCCTTTAATTGTTGGACCTCCTAAAACTTCTCTAATTATTGAACCTCATAAATCAATGCTAATTATAAGACCCCCAAAACCCCATGGAAACATCCTAAATTTTACAAAACAACTCACTAGTAATCATGTGCAACAAGATTTTTTTCAGAAACCAATTTATCATGTAATTTATCACACATATAACACTAGAAATAATAATCAAACCAAAATAAACACCAACATCCATCCCATTACCTCAACCATATATTTGACCCCTGCCAATTCTTCCTCAATGTAGTGGTAAGGAGTATGATCTTGTTCAAATACTTCAGCCAAAACCACCCTTTGGGATTTGATTCAAACATCACCTACATACCACGAGATACTCCAAGAGGGTTTACAGAAGATTGATGTCTCAACTTCTATTCAACCAAATGACGTAGCAGTCGTGTTTGAGTGTATGTAGGCAATAAATTTGGATATTACATTCCCTCAACGTGAATTACCCTCACTTGAGATCCAAAACAAACATGAATATTTAATTATAATCAAAGTCATTAATAAATTTGGGGTTAGATGTACTCTTATAAATAATGGATCAGGTCTCAATATTTTTATTATTGATATTCTAGATTATAAAAATGGTGTGGATAATAATCTCATAGAACCTAACGGTCTTTCTATTTGTGTCTTTGACAATGTGAGTAGGCAACCATTAGGAACAATCGCACTGTCTATTAAGGTAGGGCCTATTTTTTTTCTACCCCTATCCATATCATGTGAGGACCACATTCATATAATCTTCTCCTAGGTATACCATGGATTAATGCCATGAAATAATTCGCATCTACTCTTCCCTGTGAGATAAAATATGAATATAATAACAATATATATATGGTAAAAATAGATGAACAAAGTTATAATTCACAAGTCGAAGCTAAACATAACACCTCCAACTCTCTCAATACTTTGATTCCAACTTCAAAGGTAGAACTGATACATATTGAAGATAATCATGATTTTATTTCATCTATAACAAAACTCTAATATGATGATTAGGGTTCATTAGGTTTTACACCCTCCTTTATAGGAGAGAAAAAAATCTCACAATCTCAACCTAAGGAGTCTTTTGTTTCATTTCCCCAATATTTTTCTACATAAAAAAAAACATAACCCCATGGTGGTGATGGGGGATGTTTAAATTTCATCCCTTGTATGCTAGTGATGCCAAAATTTACAAAACTTAAAAATGATTTGCAATCCTTTGAAAGAATGAATTCTTCTCATGAAAATTTAGATAATACTTCTTCATTTGAGTTGGAAAAGTGTTATGGCCTTGGATACAAAATCTTTTCTAAAAAAGGATACAATAAGAAAGTGGAATGAAATGATAAGGATCAAGTGAAGTCTATATTTCACTTTTCTAAAAATGGTTTAGGTTTCCAACCTTCATCCAAATCTTCATCTCATACTACACATATACTATATTTATGAATTCTTGTAGTAAGTGAGCAATCTTTCCTTCACAAGAGCATATTTTGTAGAGGCTTCTAAAAAACCCACTTGATAACTCTTCCTCCTTCAACACATAAATAAATTTTATAGCTATAACTCATTTTGTGCATATCATCCAATGCATGGTCATTCCACCAATGAATGTCATGCCTTGAGTAGTAAAATACAAAAAAATTGTGAGTGTGGTTCACTCACATGTGTTAATGCACATAATCCTTCTAAGAAATAATGAACTTTATTCTATGGTATTGCTGCTAACTATGTGGCATTTGTAGCTTTACATGTTTTCTCATTGTCATTCATGGTGATATAATCTTAATCATAACCATACCATATTTTCCATGGTAACAAAATGATAGTTTCTTGCATGGTTTTTCTTGCCTTCACACTTGGGGGATAAGGATAACTAGCTTTGGGAGGTGTGTACTACTTTCAAGGATCCCCTCTTGAGACATATTCTCCTTAAAATACCAACATAGCAAGTATGTTGACAATTTAAGGGGAGCATATCCCCTAGCCATTCCAAAGATATTTTCAAACATTTGACTTATTGACATACCTCTTTAGTAGAGGTGGTGTTTATAATTCTCCCTAAGGTGTTGTTATCAATTATTACACTATGATGTTAAGCTTTGTGGACCCCTTGAGGTGATTTTTCATCCCCTATGACATTGATGGTCCCACATACATAAAAAAAAATTTCTCTCCTTGAAGTGTGATTAGTAATATAGTCCATGGATTTGGCATAACAAAGCTTTCTAATTCATGATTTTGAACATTTTTAACATGGCCACCTATCATATCACAACTTTCTTTCTAGTGGAGCTATGTATTTCATGAGATACCTAGCATAACATAGCTTGATATCCTTGTGGAACCCATTATTTTGCATGGATTCCTAACATAACACGACTTGCTAGCCAATCTACATAGCTCATGATTGATTTAAAATTCTCATGAGATCACCATTTTTTTTAAATAGCACATTCAATGGATGACATTTGGTATTTGAGACAAATTTACGATTGGTGTCTCTTTACCTTACCAACTCAAATCCTTTTTGTACTAACCTTGTGTTTTTTTGTAATTATTGTATGTTATGTGTCTACATCTTGTATGTTTATGTTTGTGTTTTTTTAAATTCATTTATTTTTTGTGTCTTCATCATGTATGCTTCATATTTTTCATATTACTTTTCACTTCACATGTGTGTTCCTTTGTCCTTATATTGTTTTTCCATAGGATCTTGAATCCTAGGGGCTGCCACAGCCCCTAGATTCAATGTCATCCCATCTCTTTAATTTTTTGATAATTGAACCTCTCTTGACATATTCTTACTTTAGTGTGAGTCTATGTGTAAGCTGATAATCTCACTAAAGTGGGGGCTAAATGTAACATCGTAAATTGTCACCCTTGACAATTTCATAGGTTGCTTGGCCCCCCTATGTGATTGGACGTAATTATGCACACAATTTCCTAATTATGCATTCCATGGACCATTTTAAACAGTTATTAAAAAATCAAATGTGAAAGATCTCAAAATATCCATTTAATCTTTTTCCCTGACACTTTGGATCCTAAAAAAAGAAGGGATCTATTTTAGGGTGTCTTGCACACTAGACCTCTTAAGTTGGCCATTGTACCATAGAAAAATGGATCATTGACATTTTCATGGTCTTTTAGGTCTTCCTCCTGTGATGTTTAACTTGTCTTGCTTTGATTTAATGTTGTAATGTAACTTATGCATTCACATTAAGTCCTAAATATTCAAATTATGATGTCCTGTGAAGGTGTTGTGAAGTGTTGTAACACATTTCTATACTTTTCTAGACTCCTTTCATTACAATTCACCTAAAAATCACATTTTCATCACTTTTCAAGTCCTATTTTAAAGTGTTTTAAAGTCTTGTAACAAGATTTCACACTTTTTTAGGCTCAATTTCACTATTTACACCTTTCTTATGCTTTATTTGACTCCTTTATGCACTCATAAGGCTTGATTAAGTGTATTTTTGAATGTAAACCTAACAAACAACATTAAATGCAAGATAATTCCTGACACCCACTTACAAGCCCAAGGTGGGACCCATTCACCATGGGTGGTGAATGAGTCCCTCTTGGCTCCAAATTAAAAAAAAAAAAATTCTTTTGGGTTTTTATTTAAAAATACCTTATGTCGGCCTGTGATGAGGTATTATTGGGTTATTAGGGAATAAGTGTGTATAAATAAGTGTTTTTCTCCTCATTTTACATCTCCTCATTCACTTGCATTCACTAAACATCAATTAGCATTTGAGCATTTTGCATCATTTAATCAAGCATTCATCAAGCATCTTGGAGAAACCATTGACATAACTTCAGATTTCTTCAAAAAGGTTGTGGTGAGTTGAGGAAATTTTCATGTTGTTTATTCATCTTTGTTCATTTCATTTCATCATTAAGGGTTTGATTACCAAAGTGGGATTTGATGAAGGAAAATCCCTATACTCTAACCCTTAATCATTTCTCCCCTTTTGCATATGTGTTTGCAGACTTTTGTATGCATATTTTTCAAGCAATTAGGTGTTGAAAAGTGGACAAGAAGTTAACAAAGTTTTTCATGTCAACAAAACCCTATTTCAAGCTTGGAGACAGCCTACAGTTTGTTTTCTATAGATTTGACTATGTCAACTCGACAAGAAGACAAGTACAAATCTGGAGCTACAAAATTGACCTTTGATTTCACAGAATTTTGGAGGAGGATTGATTCACCATCAGTGGCCAATGAGTCCCACCTTAAGGCTAAAAAGGGTGATTTTGTCAAATTCTAGTTGCCGACAGTCGAAAAAATGTTTTAGGAGATTTTACCAGTAGCAGGACTGATTTTCCATCAGTGGCGAATGAGTCCCACTAGTGATTTACAATGATTTTACTAGCATTCCAAAATCTTCTCAAATCTTCAATCTACCTCTAGGTGCACTTTGATCAACCTCTTTCAATTATGTTTTGCATCTCTTCATGTTTTAGTTCATTCTTGCATATCTCACCATGTTTTCAAACATTGCATATTTCATAGGTTTTGCATCAATAGTCAATCAATTTCATCATTTAGTTTCGTTTACAACATTGCATTTAGTCATAATCACATCATTCAATCCTTTATTTGAATGAACCACTTCAATTTTGGTGTTCTATCTCTCTCCTTTTAGGTGAAAGATCCTAAGAGTGCAAGAGAAGTATATAGAAAACAAAAAAATTGTTGGTTCAACCATAAATTTAAATATGTTGGTACATTGGTAATTTATTATTTGAAATTCAAATCCTAATTGTCGACTATCAAGATTTAGTTTTTGGAAAATTAGAAGAATTGCATATAAATGCCTAGTCATTTTATCATTTCAAAGAAGAAGAAAAATATTGAGAAAAATTAAATATCATAAAATCAGTCAATGAGTATAATTATCAAGATTATTGCAACATTTTTTCACCAAACATCATGTCAAGTTTTATGTGAGTTTCACTCATATTTTATATGCATTTTGTTTATGAGTACTAGAACTTCTAGGTCATAAAATTAGATCAAGTCAAGAAACAATTGATCCTTAAAGGTGATGAGTGTGACTTCAGTTCGCTAAGGTGATTAGATCTGAGAGATGAATTGTAGCAAATTGTCAATTCATTACTTATTATTTAGCCTCTATCCCTCAAAAGGATATGGTCTATCTTTTATCATCAACTTTGCCATTGTGGAGGTAGAGATACCAACATGGGGTTTTACTGAGACAATCCCCTATATGGAACAACCCTTCACCTCATTTTTAAGTGTGTAAGTTGCTTATCTAAAGTGAGTTGGAGGAAGATTGAAGAAAATTTGCTCATTCATGCACCAAAACCTATAATTCATTAAGTTAGAGAATCTATATTTTCCTAGTAATAGATGAAGATATGACAGCCAATCTAAAAGACAAGAGATATAGACCAAGAACCCCAAGAATGTAAAATCAATATTTTAAAAATTAGGGTTTTAGTCTAGGGAACAAGGTTCCCTAGATTGGCTAAAATCAGCTCATATTTAAATCCTAGGTGCATTTGAGTTTTCTCTCCATATTTTTGGAACTAAAATTTGCTTGCACGTTTCCAATTTGTCTTAATACATAATAAAACGTTGCATCTTTGTAGTTTTCATACTTAATCATTTCATCACAACAAAATCCAATCTCCAAGGCCTTCAAAGAATTGGATCCAAGGTTGATTGACTCACCTTTTATGTTACAATTCAGTCTCATACATTTGTCGATCTTGATTCCAACATTTTATTATAAAATACTATATCCTAGTGATCTAGACATTGGACATAGGATCCCTTTTTTCTATGAAGCATTCATGTTTCTAATCTTCTAAGAAATTTTTTTTCTTTTCTTTTGGGGATAATTTCTAATCCTTATCATTATTTCTCTTTTAGAGGTTAATTTTTTCCTATATTTTTTCACATAGGTCTAATTTTTAGGAAGTATCCATTTCCTTATCTCCCTAATACACATTCATGGGGTGTTGGTGCACTTTATTTAGTTACATTTATTTTACTATTTTATTGCATGCATCCACTTAAAAGGATAAAGTTAATTATTCATGTGCCCTTGATTTATGTAGTTTATTCACTTATCTATTATAGGTTGAGATCTACTCCTACCAATACAGTTCAACTAGTTTGCTTCACCTATTATATATTTCTAGCTTTAGTTAGCTCTGTATATCATGAATCTTGACCTTTGGTTAATTATTACCTTCCATGTACTATATTTCTCTATATAAATGCAACCTTATATGCTCTTTTTAATTATAATTAATTATTATTCAATACATTAATTTGTTAGTTATTTTCTCTCTATTTTCTTCATTATCTTTGCATCTAATCTATTAGGGCCAAGTTTAATGGTTTGACAATCCTATAGATATGTTGAATATTTATTATTCCTATAGGGAGTGTCAATGGATAGGAGTGTTTTTGGATATTTTGTTGCAACTCACCACAAACCATGCTATTTATAGAATTTATTCTAGGGAATTTTGTACTAGGAATGTAAGGTACTCCAAATTTGAAAATGATAGTGAACCTTGCAAGATAACCTCCAAATTAGTTATTGGAGTTCCCAATTATGCACTAAGGGTTTACATTTTCAAATTATTATTACTAAACCAAATTGAAGGAATGCCTACCCTACCAAAGGTTAGTGAAAGATTCATTTTAGTCAATTCTATGTGGATGTAAGTTGGTGGAAAATTCATGGGAAAGTTAGAGAAGTTGAAAGAATGACAAGTGGTGAATGTGCTTTGCCCATAGTACACTAATATGTTCAAGTGTTTCTTAGGTTAATGGCTTCTTATAGCTAAGGCTACCTAGAAGTCACAAGTGAGTATAGAGTTCCTATTTTGTGAAAAAAAAACATTGAGCCAAAAGGTGCATGTAAATAATTCTAGGTATTCACATGTTAGACCTATAAGCTACTACATGACTTGTTGGACTCTTATGGAGGAGTTAGTGGAGTGAGATAGAGTTGTTGAATTTAGACATGGGTAGTGGAGGATTTTTTGAGAGCATGCTCAAAAAAAAAATTTAGTTTTTTTGTTATTTTATTCTATGTTAGGGTAAGTTGGTTTCTTGTCGTGATGCGTATATATTATGCTACTCCTATGGTTAGGATCTTATTTTTCTTGTGGCATAGTCTATTATTGTATTATCATAGTAGGAATCTACTCTAGCTATGGTGAGGTTATGTGTTTCTATGTACTACTCCTAAAGTGATGAGGAATTTTGATAGCTCATGTATTAATATATCTACTATATTGACATCTAATTCACTTTATTATACACTTGCTATTTTCTCTCATGAAGGCCCCTATATAATCCCCTAACTAATGAATCTAAGAAAACATAATACATATTATACTTTAAAAAAAGATAATATTAAGAGATATGTACCTACAAAATGGCATCTTTGCATAAATTTATTTAACCCTTAAAATAATGTCTTGATTTTATTTTTCTTAGTGTTTTGATAGGAGTAGAGGATACTCCACCAATGGTTCCATTTAATATTAAGTGGATCAATTGAACCCTAACCACTCCTCTTGCCTATTGTGTTGGTGTGTAGCGACTGATCATGCTATACTGTACATCTTGACATGTATCCTTGTCGGGGTCCAGGGTCGGGCTGGGCCTTGAGCCGGGGTTCGAGGGTGGCAGCCCCCGAAAAAAAATTCCTTCTATTTTTTCGCATCGTCACAAGAAAAAGGAAAATTCAATGAAAAAAGAAAAATCCGATTGTGTAGAACCCGAATCTGGAAGCTTCTAAGCTTGTTAAAAGGGGTTCGTGATGGGGGTTACAAAGATGATGAAAAACATGATTATTTGCAAGATTGTAATAGGTTTTCTTTGCACTAGATAATAAAATTATTGAGGGTTGCAGCTTGCGGACGTGAGTCTGACAGGTGAACTACGCTAAATTCTGCAAGTTATAATTTATTCTATGTGTAAGTAAGTTTCTTTGTTCTAATTAACTGTGATTTAATTATTAGATATATGCCTTTCTAACCCTAACAAGTGGTATCAGAGCGAGTTGTATTTTTATTATCGTCTGTGTGAAGGTCTCACAGTTGAGTGGGAGTCACACGGTTGAGTGGGAGTAATGGTAGACGAGGGTAAGAAGGTTGAGAAGTTTAATGGGCAGAACTATCAGTTATGGAAGATGCAGATGGAGGACTATCTCTATCAGAAGGATTTATGGTAGCCATTGGAAGGGAAAACCAAGAAACCCGCAACAATGTCTGATGAGGACTGGGAGATTTTGGATAGAAAGGCTCTTGGTAGTATTCATTTATGCCCCAAGACAATCGATGGCATTCAATATTACAATAGCAAAGACAACTCAAGAGTTGAGGGAAACCCTGGCGAAGTTATATGAAAAGCCTTCTGCTTTGAATAAGGTATTTCTTATGAAGCGTTTATTTAATATGAAAATGGTAGAAGGTGGGTCAGTTACTGATCATTTGAATGGGTTTAATACGGTCACCAGTCAATTATCTTCTTTAAAAGTAAACTTTGATGAAGAAGCTAGGGCTCTTTTGATTCTGTGTTCTTTGCCTGAAGTTGGAATAGCTGCAATGGTTGTTATAATTCTATTTCTGCCCTAATACATTGGAAATTTGATGATGTTGTTGGTGTTATTTTGAGCAAGGAAATCTGTGAGGAAAAGCCTGTGGAACATCTACATCAGGCAGTGTTTTGAATATAGAAAGTAGGGGAAAAACAAAGGAGAGAGGAAACAATTCCTGAAATCATGGGAAGTCATGAGGAAAATCAAAGAACAAAATGTCCCAATCTAGAGACAAGCAGGATTACCGGCACTATGGTAAGCCGGTCATTTAAAGAAAGATTGTTGGTCCTTTAAAACAAAGAAGGAGACAAAAAGGAAGGAAGCGAAGAGGAAAATGTGGTAAGTAATAACTAATTTTAAGATGCTTTGATTGTTTCCCTTGATAATGTCACATGACTTGGTGTTAGATCTGTGGGCTTCCATTTCATGCTACCCCCATAGAAGTTATTATTTTCTTGATTATGTCCAAGGAATTTTGGGCTAGTTTATTTAGGAGATAATGAACCCTGTCAGATTGTTGGAAAGGGAAGAATCAAGATTAAGTTGCAAAATGGGAATCATTGGCTACTACATGAGGTAAGGCATGTTCCAAAGTTAAGCATAAATTTAATTTCAGCAAGGCAACTAGATGATGAAGGTTGTGTTGTTACATTTAGTGATAAAAACTGGAAGGTCACAAAGGGTGTCTTAGTGGTAGAAAAATGTGTGAAAGTAGGGACCTTATATCTTTTTGTAGGTCATATTGTTCCTTCTACTTTAATTGTTACAAAAAAGGCCAATATTTAGGAACAGTTGCTGCAATTCAATAGGTAGAAGATCATACAGTTGTTGTGGACTCTGAATCAACACTGTGGCATAATAGACTTGGGCATATGAGTGCAAAAGGTATGAAAGTACTTCATTCAAATAATTTTTTACTAGGTCTAAAATGTGTTAATATGGATTTCTGTGAAAGTTGTGTGTATGGAAAACATAAGAGAGTAAGTTTTCTCAAGGATGGGAAGCAAAAAAAATATGAGAAATTGGAGCTTGTGCATATGGATGTATGGGGACCAGCTTAGGTATCTTCTCTCTATGGCTCTCTGTATTATGTTACATTCATTGATGATGCAACTAGGAAGGTATGGATTTATTTCCATAGGCATAAATCTGATGTATTTGAAACTCTTAAAAAATGGAGAAGCTTGGTTGAGAATGAGATGGGTAAAAGGCTAAAATGTCTCAGATCTAATAATGGTGGTGAGTATTGCAGCAAATATTTTGAAGATTATTGTTCCTCTAATGGTATTTGTAGGTAGAAAATGGTTCCAAAGACTCCATAGGAAAATGGAGTGGCTGAGCGCATGAATAGAACAATAATGGAGCATGCACGGAGTATGAGATTACATGTTGGGCTACCTTTAAAAATGTGGGCATAGACTGTAAACACTACTTTTTATTTAATTAATAGAGGTCCCTCTAATCCTTTGGGTTGTGGTATTCTAGAGGAAGCATGAAAATGTAAGAAGGTGAGTTATTCTTTTCTCACAACCTTTAGTTGTGAAGCATTTGCACATGTAGATTCTGAAAATAGAACCAAGTTTGATGCAAAATAAAAAAATGTGTATTTGTTTGATATGGCATTGATGAATTTGGTTATAGGCTTGGGGATTTTAAAAATCAAAAAATTGTGAGAAGCAGGGATGTCATATTCAATGAGAAAGTATTGTACAAAGATTTGTTGTTGCAACATAACAAGAAAGAAAATGATTATGTAGTGTTGGATGATATTCTAAACAATGATGTTTCAGTGGTTCCTCATGTTGGGCAACAACAACAACAACAAATACCACAAACTCCTGTGAATGTTAGATGATCTTCAAAGATAAGTAGACCTCCAGAAAGATTCTCCTTCTTTGTATACTATTTTGTTAATTGATGTCGGTGAAACATAATATTATGATGAAGCTATGCAGGTGGATACCAAGGTTCAGAGGGAGCATGGAATGGAAGAAGAAATGGACTCCTTGCTGAAAAATTAGACTTTGAAATTATGCAAGTTGCATGTAGGTAAAAAGGCTTTACCAAACAAATGGGTTTATAGGCTGAAAGAGGAGGATGGAGCTATGAAAATATTTAAAGCCAAATTAGTTGTAAAAGGATTTGCACAGAAAAAGGGTATTGTTTTGATGAGATTTTTTCTCCAGTTGTTAAAATAACTTCTATTCGTATTGTTTTAAGTATTGTGGCTGTTGAAGATTTGCATTTAAAATAGCTTGATGTTAAAAAAACCTTTCTCCATGGTGATTTGGAAGAGGAGATATATATGGAATAGCCATAAGGATTTGAGGTCAAAGGTAAGGAGAAACTATTGTGCAGATTGAAGAAAAATTGATATGGCTTGAAGCAAGCACCTCGATAATGTTACTTGAAATTTGATAGGTTTATGGTTGAGCAAGGATACAACAGGTGTAATTCTGACCATTGTGTTTATTTTAAGAGGTTGGATAATGACATCTACATTATTTTATGTTTATATGTTGATGACATGCTTGTAGCAGGGTCTAACATGGATCACATAAGTGAGCTAAAACAACAGTTAGCAAAATATTTTTTTATGAAGGATTTGGGGGCAGCAAAACAAATCCTTGGTATGAAATTTTGTAGAGATAAGAAAAAACATAAAATTGTTTTTATTTCAGCGCTAATTATGTTGGTATGTGTTGTAGAGATTTAAGGCATGGAGAATGCAAAGATGTCAACATTAATTCCTTTCGTTTAGCCAGCGTTAATTGAATAAGGATGTGTCCAAAGACACAAGATGAGGCATAAAAAATGTCCAAGGTACCATATGCTTCAGTTGTAGGAAGTTTAATGTATGCCATGGTATGCACGAGACTAGATATTGTACATGTCATAGGAGTTGTTAGCAGCTATTTGAGTCATCCCAGAGTTGAGCATTGAATGTGGTAAAATGGATTCTCGCGTACTTGAGAGGTACATCTGGACAAATGCTATGCTTTGGGGCTCTAATATCGATGGTTTAAAGGCTGGCGTTAATTTAGATTTGGCAGTGGGATATAGATACCAGGAGAAGTACCATATGTTATGTATTTATAGTTGGTGGGACAACAATGAGTTGGATTTCTTGATTGCAAAAGGTGGTTTCTTTATCCACCATAGAGGTAGAGTATGTTACTGCAACATAGGCGGAAAAGGAGATGATATGGCTACAATTTTTCATGGACGAGTTGGGAAAACAACAGGCTAGAAATTACTTATTTACAGACAGCCAAAGTTCTATACATCTTGTAAATAATTTTTCCTTTCATTCTAAAAAAAACCACATACAGTTGAGATATCATTTCATCTCGGCCTAAGATTGGAGGATGGATAGGTTAAGCCAGACAAGATACATACATATGCTAATCTAGTGGATATTTTTACGAAGGAGGTGACATGGGAGAAGCTGAGCTCCTCTTCAACTTCGGTTGGCCTTCAAGGTTGAATTCAGGTATAACAGAGTAGCAGAGTCCAAGGCACTTATTTCCAGTGGGAGCTGTAAGTGTAGCAGTGTCGTCTAGGATTAGTCTCCAAGTGGGAGATTGTGTTGGTGTGGATGGATCAGCCTAAGGGAGATTTACGGGTGGTGATCGATCATGCTATACTGTACATCCTGACATGTATCCTTGCCAAGGTTCAGGGCCGGGCTGGGCCCTGGGCGGGGGTTTGGGGGAGATAGCCCCCGGAGAAAAATTCTCCTCCTACTTTTTCACGTCATCACCGGAAAAAGAAAAAATCAATGAAAAAAGAAAAATCTAATTTTGTAGAACCCGAATCTGGAAGCTTCTAAGCTTGTTAAAAAGGGGTTTGGATGGGGGTTACAGTATGATGAAAAATGCAATTATTTGCAAGATTGTAATAGGTTTTTGCACTAGATAATAAAATTATTGGATAGCTGTAGTTTGGTGGATGTAGCCCGGATTGGGTGAACCACGTTAAATTCTCTGTGTTATAATTTATTCTATGTGTGTTTTAGTTTCTCTGTTTTAATTAAATCTGCATTTAATTATTAGATATCTACCTTTCTAACCCTAACATATTGATGGTTTGGTTTAAGCATAAGGAGATAGATCTAACTCCTCCAATCTTACATTGAAACCTCCTCACTTCCCATCCTCTCTCATTTAGATCAAACTTCCATACATTTTCAATAAAAATACATGATTTTAAGGTAAAATAATGGTTGTCCATAAGTGAGGCACATTATTGTTCTTTTACCCTTATAACCATTTAAAAATTAATTTAGGGTTTGATTTCTATTAATATATCATTCCATTAGACTTCTAAATTATTATAGGGTTGCTTTAGTTCTCTACACTATTATACAAAACATGAAGAGGCAATGGTTATTTGCATTCATCAAGAGGGAAGATTGAGAGATTGTCAATACAATTTGAAAGATGTATCTTTTATTTGTTGGTGGAGGATACATATCTATGGTTAGATATACAAATTATTAACCTCATTTATCTTAGTCCAAAATATTACAACATATTATTCTACCAAATTTTTAAGACTCAAACCAAGCCTCATAGTTTATGATATCAAACCTTTGCACAAAACATAAATTAAATACTTTTATAAAAAAAAATTATTAGTCAAAAAGATACTAAACATCAAAGACAACTATCTAATTTTTACATAGACATCTGACTATATCTATTAATTCAATAACATTTAAAACCATTTCTCTAGTTTGCTCATGTTGATGATGATCATGGAGTATGATTCGAAAAATCAATCATAAAAAATGTTTTCCTGATCAAATCCAAAAATAAAAAACTAACTCAAAACCATGTTATATTCTGAATTTCAATTTATCAATAAATAAAACAATAGAACATCTAAAAAATTCTAAAACATCTCCAAACATTCTAGATATACATTTAACCGGCTCTAGGAAAATTCACCGTTGGAAAATTCACCACCAACAATTCTTCCTAGGAAAATTCATTATCATGAAAAATTCATCTCATGGAAAATTCACCACCAGCAATTCATGACGGTGAATTTTGTGAATTTTCCTCCGATAAATTTACTTGAAGCCTATTTAACCATATTTATTTATTACTTAGATTTTACAATCATATCATGTTCTAAATTTAAAAATGGAGGATAGAGGATAGACAATCGAACATCGAGATAAAAGTTTAGAAAAATCTAGAACTAGATTGTCAAGACGCTTTCGCCACATCCTTTCCATAACTTTTATCTTCTCCCATCATGTGGCCAATTGCAGTTACATCTGGAAGGCATCCATAGCTTTCATCATCCTCAAAGAATTAAATATGAGAGTCAGGTGCATCCTACGCAGCTTTATAATAAAAGAAATCAGGGTCCTACGTATAGCTTTCAAACAAGGCGACACGAAATACCTAAGATACTTTCTATTTCCGTCCACTCAAGATGAACATGCAGTAAAAGAAGGCTGGTTTTGTAGCCGACGCACTGGCTGGAGACGTGTCCATTTAATCCTTTATTCTAATATTTTCTTTCAAGGCAAACATTAGCGTGTTAAAGGGTTCATCCTCTTCCTCTTTCCTAGTAGACACGTACACGATTCCCCCTATCGCTTTCCTTCTTACCTGCAATCCAAACATTCCAACACACCTTGAGTTAGACCGCAAGCAAACGCTTTATAAGTCCATTCGCTGTTCAATCCAAAATCATGTATTTCATGTATTGAAGCATTTGGGCAAATATCAGCAGAAGATTGTAACAGCAAACAGAAAAAGAGAAACAGAGTTTTGATTTCAGCAACAGAGTTTTGATTTCAGCAGATCTACATGGAATTGAGAAGTGCAAATGCATCTGCAACAACTTACAGACAGGTTGCCCCCCAAATTGCCTGCGGATTACTGCCTCCGGCAAAAAATTGTACAAGATTTAATGGATTGCACAGAAAGAGTCGAAGAGCAACCAGGCTTCTCATTACAGCTGCGAGTTCAGGTGACTACCAATTCGATTCAGGTACAATTTGAAGCGGAGAATTTTAATTTTCACAAGTTGTCAATTTTGTTGTTTCTGAATTTTGATTGTGTGTAAGTTTTTGTATCAACGTTTGAGATCACACTCCATGATCTACCATGAGAATGATAGAGAGCTCAAGAAGATTCATGAGTGTGATCCTAATAATAGATTACGGATCCGAAACATTGATACAAAAACTTAAAAACTTACACACAATCAAAATCCAAAAACAATAAAATTGACAGCAGAAAATTTTAGTTACAGAACATTTTCTGATTGTTTGTTGTTCTTGACGTTGGGTTTTATTTCACTGAGGAGCTGTTTGTGTTATGTGTAGACCATAGTATGGTGGACACTGATATGATTGTACTGAGGAAACGTATATATGAGCTGAAATTGCGAGAGACCGAGGATGAGCTTCCGATGGAATGGACGGAGTGGGAGAAAGAAATATATCCTTCGTACAATTCAATGGCGTTCTATGCAATTGCATGGGCGCAGTATTTGCTATTGACGGCTCGACCAGGCGTTGCATTGGGCGTGCTCGGTTTATTGTCGGTGTGTTTGCCGACTTCGGTATTTTTTGTAGCGTTAAGTGGCGTCAAGTGCGTGGGAGAAGTCATGGCACAGATTCTATTGAATTGATGAAATTCATGTACCATTTTTAGTGACAGAGAATTTTGCTTGTACATACATCACAGATGTGAAATGAATTGTTACCCTGAGACTGTAGATGCCAACGCTTGATTGATTGTCGATGGTCGTTTGTCTGTAATTGAGGCACAAAATAGTGTTTCAACGTTGATATGACATCAAATGTATGCTGAAATTTAACTTTCTGAATTTAGCCCATCATGGTTATTAATTTTGAGAAAATAAGTCAATTATGTCAGTTATTAATATTAGATAAGGTTAAAACCACGAATCTAACTCATTATAGGTAACGTTTTCCATATTACCCACTCTTCGTTGGAAAATGGCACATTAAACATTTTAAAATCAACTTTATCATGCAAACGGTGAAATTAGCATACGCAAGCCATGTTTTTTAATTTAATGTCAATGTTTTAATATAGTAATATATTCATAAATGAGCTGGTTTTTAAAGATTGGTTCATGGTATGATTTTTATTTAATTTTATTTTTCTAGGTAAATGTATAGAGTTACACTTTCAGTGTATTTTTTAGTGAAATTATTTTGTTCTAAACATTTCTGGATAAAAGAGCTTTATCTAAAATCACATGGCATATATATTCACCCAAAAACTTTTAATAATATGTGATATTTTAAGTGAAAGGCTTTTGGTTGAGAGGGTTTTGGTCGAAATTCTTAATTTAACCTCTCTTTTGGGATAAATTTAGAAAAAAATTGACTTCAACTTTAGATTTTTCTAATTAGAAGTAATTTCATTAAAATCTAAAACTACTCTTTTGAAGAGCTTAGAGTCTAGAATCTAATTTTTTCTTAAGAAATATTTTGATTACTTTTATTATGATTTCGAAGAATTTATTACAAATATGTTTTTATAACCAAACATGAGGGTGATTAAAAAGTAAAAAATACATGGTACATTAGTGGAAAGAACCTTCTCAAAGAAAGTGTATTTTTTTTTTACAATAATAAATAATTAGATAAAAGTTGGCGTCTTGTGAACACTATTAAATTTTTATTAAGTTCTACTTTAAAAATAAAAATAAAAATAATATTCATTGAATTTATTTTTTCCATCACTAGATTTTCAAGTCATTTATGTGCGGAAAAAAATCAATTTTTTTTTTTGTGACATCTCATTGACTTCACATTTAAACAAAAAAAACAACAATTAAAATGATTCTCTTGAATTTATAAAAAAAATATATCTAATTAATTTTAAAAAATTACAAACGTAAATTACATTAATATTTCTATATTTTATTAGTTACATCATTTTAAAATTTAAATATTAATATTACTTTTAGACAATTCAAGTTGAAATGTTATGCTTGTGTTGACAATTTCCTTTATAAAAGTTTGATACAATCATGTATTTTTTTTTTTTTATGAAAGACACCAAACCTATAATATATTAATAATATGAAATTCGAAATTTACCATGGCAATTTTTCCTAAATAACAGAGGGAGGGCTGCAAACAAAAAGCCCAGACATAGATCCCTATACGCATACAGATATAACAAACAAAATTTTCCCACAATGATTGTTGAATTTGCAGGGAGGGCATATACAAAGCTTATCAGTTGACAGACTGGGATGAGGAGCCAAAAAATGAACATCTGAAATTATGTATCAAATCCTGACCTAGGAGCATGAACCAAATTAGGAGGACTTTGCTGACTCCTCCATCCTTGCCACCGAAGTCGATGGAGGTAGTGGAGGGTGTGGGTCATGGGTGAGGATGGTAATCAGCACCCTCCTAACTTCAGGCACCCATATGCAAAAGGATGACCTAACTTCAGCTCTGTGCACCTTGAAGACTTCATCTAGCTCAGCTTCCAGTCTCTTGTGTAGAGCATGCTTGAGGGTGATATAAATGCAGAGGTAGATTGACCTATTCTGCAGTTGTTTGTGCTTAAACAAACTGCCTACCATAGCGTTACCATTATGGAAATCATATTCACAAATTGCAGAATTAAGGGCTTGACCAGCGAGGAATTTCTCATGCACATAATCAACAGCAAGGTGTGCAACTAACCCATAAGGCTGAAGCAAGTCCATAGCATTAGATAGAAAAATAGAAACTACCTGAGATGGCTACAGAAGGCATAGCTGGCCAAGAAGAATTTGATCTCTAATTCTCACTACATGTTGATTCCACCTACAAGCAATCTATTTTAAAACCTATTTGAGCATTTCTATGGAGAATGCATCAGGTTCTGGGTAATTCCCATTTCGGAATGGGAATATTTATGCGCTTGTTCATGGGCTCCAACTAGGCGGAAGCCATTGCTTCCAAAAATCCTCTTCGGTGCAAACTACTTGTAGAGAAAATGCAAAATGAAAACAAGCCACTTGGGATGGTGTGTTATGCTGGTGGCAAAGGTGATTTTAAGGAACTTCGTATGCTTTGAGCAATGTATGCCTTAATTAGAAAGGATGGTCACTTTCCACAGTATCAGATAATTATGATAGGCTTCGGAAAATAACGTATGTTTAATGTGAATTACATTTGAACTGACCTCACACAACTGCCACACAGATACTGGAATGTGTATTTAGTGATTTCTGTCCTTATTATACAGAAGGAGACGGTGGAGAATTATTCAGCGAGCATGAGGCAATCAGAACTTGATATGTTATGATTTATCTACGTACGAGATGACGTGCAATGCTGAATTGGCTTGATGATCGGTGGCTACCGGATGAGCCGATCACACCTGCAAGGAAAACACACGATACACATAGAATGTTAGGATTATCCATATGATGGGGTTGGCAATCTTCCGTTGTGATTTTTTGAAGGATTTGATTTTTGAATATGTCCTCATTTTTTAGGACTACTAAATGGTTATCAAATTGCATGTTATGTTTGCAAGCCCATATACTAGGCGATTGCCTTCTCTATAGCAATGAGACGTCTTGAACAATTCAAAGGATTGTTGGTATTTCAAGATGTGGTGCAATATATAATCCAAATGCTAGGAGGTAGATTGCTTTTTCTGCATGTGTTTATTATAACTTGAGAATCTCCTTCCATCCAAATTCGTCTTATGCTCACCTTCTTTTCCAATTTCAAGCCTGCTAATAAAGCCCGAGCTTCAACTTTGTTACTTGTTCCTATTGGAAGTTTTAGAGCTAGAGCTGAGTGAATCAACCTTGATCATTTCTGATTACACATCCTGCCCTGGATTTTCCTTGGTTTCCCTTTGAGACACCATCAAAGTTGAGCTTCCAAAGACCTTTTTGAGGAGGTGTCCACCGAATGGAGGATCTTTTGACTAGATTGAGCCTTGAGGTAAGGACTACTCCAAGGGTTTGGAGCACTATGTGTGGCCATTTTGCTAACATTTGAAAATCACATGAGGTGAATGGTTTGTTGTTCCCTAAGGATTAGAGCTTTAGAACTCATGCCATAACTAATTCTAAAATTTTAAATTTTAGATGTTGAAGAATCTTTTGAAGGGGATTTAGTTTTTTTTTAATATCTCTTGTTCCTCTCCCACCAAATGTTCCAAATGACCATTAATGGAGAAATTATCCATAGTGTTGATAAAAGGGAAGAATTGTATAAGGATGACCATCTATTGAAGACTTAAAGAAGAGAGTTACCCAACTGAGCTTAATAATTTAGTTTTTTTTACAGCCATTTCCAACATGACCATGTAAAATCACATTGGATAAGAAGGTGATCCAATGTTTCTTCACATTTACCACATAGGACATGATTGAAGGAAATTTTTATACCCATCTTCTAAATTTGCTCACTTGTCAGAATCCTATGATTCAGGGCTAACCTTGTGAAGCCTCTTTCCTTTGGAAGTACCATTTCATTCAAACATAACTTGTGTGGCCATGTAGTACTTGTTGCACATTCTAGATAAATTTGGAACTTATAGCCTTGCTTTACATTGTATGTGCCTGATTTATAGGTGTGCAAAACAGATGTCTGATTTCTCTGATAAAAAAAAATTGCCTTTTTTTAAGGAGATTTTTTAGAAGATTTTTTTTTGGGCTTGAGAGAAGCTGTAGAGTGTGAAGTCTCTTTGTTTGCTATTGGTGCCATATGAGTCTGAAAGAGGCATGATGTAGTCCTTGATGTAGATTCCCCAATTTTGTTTGAGGAAGACTTTTTCTTCTTGTAAAGCTTCCACTCTTGCCAGTGGTGGATATCTATTCCAAGAATCCTCACAAAAAAGACCCCTTTCACAATTGTTGATTATCTAGGTTAAATGTGGAGTGATGACATCTTGAAATTCAATTAAGAAGTTCCACATTTTGGATCCAGGGCTTGGATTATGTATTGTGGAGATTCTTCTTCAATTATTTGAATCTAAATGTTTAGCTTGCATAAGTTTGCACCACTTAGCTTTAGGTTTAGAAAAAAAAATTCATTCTAACTTTGCACCCAATACCTTGTTTCTTGCTGCGAACTTTTGTAAGCCTACACCTCCTTGGTTTTTTTCCTTACATAGTGAAGCAACATAAATAGTACACCTCACCTTTGAGGCATAGAGCACAAGGATAGGGTTCCTATTTCACACTTGCTACACTCAAGGACACCTTAGAGATATCAATCCAATGAAGAAAGGGGAAAGAGATTTGACCAATTTAGAGTATCCTAAGGTATGTTCTAGAGATTAATGAGGGGTTCACCACCAAGCTAGGGCTTGGAAAAATGTATGAAATGCAAGATCTAATGATTGAACTCAATGATGCATAAAACTTCACTAAATGTACTATAATGAAAATAAATCAGAACAACAAAGTAGAAAAGTATAGACGAGAACCTATAAACCTAAGAGAGCTTGAATGGAGGCCTTAAATGATGGGTAACCTCAAATTTAAGCCTACTAGGACTCATTCGCCATTTTGGGTGAATCATTCCTAGATCAAGGTTTCTGCATAGAAACAGGTTTCTGAAAAAGGGTACCTGAATTTGTAAAAACCCTAAAAAACACCTGTAGTGGGACTCATTCACCACTTCTAGTGAATTAGTCCAGTTAGGTTTTTTTGGAACTTTAAAGGCTGAATTTGGTCTTCAATGTCTACTCTTTCTATTCCCCTTTGTTTCTAAATCTGAAACCTTGATTTTGGGGCTATAGGTGACTTTTTAGTGAAGATTACAACCTTGCAAATGAGGGGACAACTCCAACAACTTTCTCCAAGCTTGTAACCTAATCTTCAATGATCTTTCAAGCTACAAGACACCGAGATCTGCAATCACACATGTAAAGAGGAGAAAAACTTGTTGATTGTTAGTGCATAGGGGGTTGCCTTGGTTAGACCCCTTTGAGGTAACTAAACCAAATGATGAGACAATGAAATGAAGACATGAAACATGAAGCAAAGAACATGAATCATAAAAAATGATACCTTGAATGATGCCCTATAAATGGTGTCTTGTAAATCTGCAACTCAACATGAAATGGAAATGAACGATGTAGATCTTAATCTTGACAATAGGTGTAGAACAATGCTTAATCTTGGATATTCAATGCTACATCACAACATTAGCTCAATAACATTCTTGATGCTTGATATCTTTGACATGATGATGGATCTTGAATTGCTACAATAAGTGATGAAGAAATGTGCCCTTGAATGCTCTTGAATGCTCTTGTAAACACTTGAATGCACTTGTGAACTCAAATTTTCTATAAGGATGCTCATTCAACTTGCTAGGTGTAAAACGAGTGAAAGAAACTTGTATTTATACTTGATTATGCAAGAATTCTTATACTTAATTATGCAAGAATTCTAAAAATTACAACACTACAAGCTGACATCAGATCTAGAAGGATAAAATCTTACCAAAAATTTGAATTAATTTTGATTTTGGGCCACATGGGATTCATTCGCCCAAGGTGGCAAATGAGTCCCATTAGGCATAATTTATGGGACCATTTTTAAAAATGCTTAGAAATGTGTGAAATTAGTTTTGAGACCCAAAAACCTAGGTGGAACTCATTCACCCAAGGTGGTGAATGAGTCCCAAATGACTAAATTTGGACCATACAACCTTAAAACACCTGAATTATGATTTAATGTTAGCTTGTGTCAAGATTATCCTAAAAAAGATGCATTAAATGACGCTTGTGGATGCAAAATAAGGCCAATTAAAGCATAAAGAAGCCCAATTATTAATGAAAACCCTAGAAAAGTGTGAAATTATGTTACAATACTTTACAACAATTTAAATAAGGCATGAATAAGGTTAAAAAGAGATTTATTAGGTGTAGTTAATTGATAAAACATTAGAAAAGTGTGAAAGTGTGTTAAAACACTTTAAAAAGGTACTATTTTAAGTTCATTAGTTCACAAGGACCCAAGACCTAATGTGAATGTGTCAAAAACATTACAACATTAAATAAAGGCACCATTAAGCTTAGTTAACAAGGAGGAGCCAAACAATCAAGAAAAAGGGATACTTTTTTCGTTGCCACATTTATCCCCCACTTTAGTGAGAGGATGAACTTGCTTCAAACTCACACTAAAGTAGACATTCAAGAGGGGTCCAAATGTACCAGTGCAAATGGTCTACGATAACAAAGATCAAGGAGGCAATCAAGCCCCCAGGGTCCAAGACCTACGTCAAACCGGCATAAGCCAAAAGGACATGCACAAGATGTATATGATATGCAACATCAAGATACACAAACATGCAATGTCAATAACTAAAAGAAAGAAAAACAAAACAAGAAAAAATGAAAAGAGGTGGATCAAGCTTTGACCATTTTCAAACACGATGTGATTAGATCTAACTATTTTCCAAAGATGCACACTCACTCTAAGGCAAAAAGCTTCAAGCATCCATTGGGTGAGTAATACAAGAAGGTGAGACACATATGGCCAAATGCACTCACACACATGTGAGTGGCTAAGGGAAATTCATGCCTTGGATCAGCTTCCCATCCAACCATACCAAAGTTATACCTCTTGATAACTTTGATACGACACCATGTAAAAATGATCTTCGAGCTTCATGAGACTAGTAAAACTTCTTTAGATGCTTGGAGCTCATGAACAAACAATGAACTTGGAGCTTCATGAGGCAAGAAAATTTATATGCTTGGACTCATGAACAAACAAGATGGCTCCACAGCATGCAAGGTGTGTTATGCAAGGTGGCCATATAATAGCTGTTGTAAATATAAAATAGTGTGTATGTTCAAAGCGGGATTTTCTTTGTTCATGCAATGTATCTTCTAGGGAACATGTGCCCACGTCTCCAAGAGAGGACAATTCAAAGAAATATCACACTCTCGGAGGAAATCAAACCTAATGACACCACCAAGAAAAGGACACATCGCAAGAAGAAATAAATCACAATGAAACATGAGTTCAATGTATGCCCCATTTAAAGTGGTTGCTAACACCATTGTTGTGAGAAATTTCTTTAAAGTAGAAGAAGACATGAGAGTTATTGGAAATCCCTATGCCAAGTCATATGTTTCCGAATTGAACTATATCATGAATAAGTATGTCACATGCGAGCCAACTTAAGGCATGTCATCCACATCCCAAGCTTTCTCTTATATGTACATGAAAGGTGATCAACTAGCCAAAAGAGACAACAAAATGACATACTCAAGGAAAAGGATACCAACCCCTTTCCCCATTCTTATCAGGACAAGGATGAGCCAAATAGGATGAAAATAAGTTTCAATTAGAGGAACTAGGTGCGTCAACACAAGGAAGAACACCACGGTCCCTAAGATTTTGAATTTCATTACTCAAAGCCTTACATTCATTAGTAGCATGACCATGAACTCTATGATATGCACAAAATGAATGCTTGTAGTAGAATTTCTTTGATGTTCTTGGAGGGAGAGATATCAAGCGATCTTGGAGGAGTCTCGACAAGATACTCTCTTGATCAAAAGTGGAAAATGTTCATTATGCGACAAAGATGTCTCTTGCTTAGTACAAGAAGTCATACTTACACTAGACTCTTTAGATTTCAAGATTTTGTTCTCTTCTTGAAAGGAGGATGTAAAATATAACGAAATCAAATCATTAGTGTTTTGTGTGATGACATTGACATTAAGTGAAGCTTTGTTTGTTTGTTTCAATTCTTACAAATAATAACAATCAAGACCACTAGTGTTTGTCAGTTCAGGTTTACTACTGTTAAAGTCAGCTTAGAAGAATCTTTTGTATGAGTGTTGATATTGAGTGAAGGCTTGTTTATTTTTGTCAAAGGACAATAACCAAGACCATTAGTTGTTTCTTGTGTGTTAGGTTCTATAGGGACACATATATCTTGTTCTATAGCACCACATCCTCTTCCACTATATCAAAGTTGTTTCATCATTTCATAACCTTTTCCATAAAGATTCTTTCTCTCTTTTTGATTCAGTGGTTTCTCATAATGAATTTCATCAAATTTTGTTGTGTAATTCTTTTTCTTTTGTTCTAAAGTGGTTGATGTGGATGCTTTCAAAAGGTTTTCCAAGTTTTGTGTTGACATTACTACTTTTTCCTTTCCCTTTTCAGATTCTTTGCTTATGATCTTGTATTCTCCCATGAATGTTGGTTCGAAATCCAAGGAACCCCAATCATCTTCTAATAGCTTCATGACTTCCTCAATGTGTTTTTCTTTGTGCTTTTTTTCTATGGGTTCTACTTGTGTAGTTGGTGTTATGTTTTCAAAGGATTCTCCTTGTTTTTCTCAAAGTTCAAACAACTATTTGGTTCCAGATCAACTTCAAGTGTGTAAGCTTTCTTGTTGTAAATATACTTCATTTTATGATGAAGAGTAGAAGGCATCCAATTCATTGCATGAATCCACAATTTTCCTAAAAGGAGATTATATGAAAGATCATGAGGCATAGGCATGGATTGGTGTTTCTAATGTGTCATTTCTAGTTGTAATAGGCAAAGTGATCACACCAAGCGATTGTTTTCCTACATTGTCAAATCCCTTAATAGATAACGATTCAGGTTGAATTTTTTATTTATCCACACCAAGTCTATCCAAGAGGGTCACAATACACATGTTAAGGGTGGAGCCATTATCAACAAGTGTCTTCTTTATCCATGTTCTTTTATATTGAACTAATACCATGAAATCATCATTTTATTTTTGCACTTCCAAAGGAGGGAGCTCACTTTTGGTGAAAACAATGTTAGCATTTATTCCTTGAATCATGGCTTCTATGCCATTCGGTTACGCATTAGAAGGGATAGGAACTTGTTATAAAGAATTTTTAATCATGTTATGATAATGAGGGGATGCTTGACTAAGATCCCATAATGATATCTTAGTACTAGTATTCTTTAGTTGTTCAACAAGATTGTACTCCTTTCCACTTTGTGAAGGAAAACAGGGAGGATTGGGTAAGATAGGATTAGGCAATGGGAGGGATGTTGGAGGTTTTTTTCTTGGTTGCAAATAGTTTGTATTGTTATATGTATGAGCAACGGTGTTCATCTTAGGTGGGTAAAGGATAAGTTCAGGTTTGTTTTGAGTTCTAGTTTTGTGTGAAGGTGGGTAAAGGATTAGAGGATTCTTAGGATGTTCCATGGTGTATGTAGGAGGTCTAATAGTCAAGGAGTATCTAATGGAAACTTGTGCATTCATAACCTCAATGGTCTTGGTTTGATGTATTTCTAATAAAGGGAAATCTAGAATCATCTTTTCACCATTATCCAAGGAAGTCACATCACTATTGTTGTCATTTTTCTTGCACCATGATATCTTCCCTAAGAGGAGAGTTGTTAGGAGAACTATGAACCAAATTTTCTTGAAATTTAAGGATTGGTTCTTCTAAAATGACTTCATCACAAGTAGGGGAATGATCAATGGTTGAATTTTCTTGCTCAATAAGGGTTTCCCTAGGTGGAGAGGGAAAACTAAGATTCTCATGACTTTCATCAATCAAAGTATCTTCTTCACAACTAGGAGAGATACTAGGAGAAGAACAAGTATGATTGTCATGATCATTTATGATTTTATTCCTTTGTTCCCTAATGTCTTCAAAAATAGGATAGGTAGGGGAAGGATCATAATGAGGGTTGTTATAGAATTTAAAGGTTTGATCATCTAACACTAACATATCCTCATCATTTACAATCTCATCCTCTTCTACTAAATCATTCTCACAAGTAAAGGGAGAATGGAAATTAGGTAAGGTAATTTTTAGAAATGTGTTTATGATCTCATTCTCCTGTGCTATAATATCTTCCCAAGGGGGAGGAGGAGAATGACAAGCAATACTTTCCTGATTCTCAACAATTGCATCTTCTTTACCCAAGATACCTTCGTCTCTAAAAGGAGAGGTATCGGGAGAAGAACAATTATGATCATCATGATTATCTATGCTTGCAATCTCTTCTATCACATCACCCCACAAATAGGAGAGATAGGAGGGGGTGTAAGTTTAAGGCAAGTGTCAACATTTTCACTCTCTTGCACTAAGAGACTCTCATAACTAGGGAATGTATTGAATGAATGACTAACATGCTTTTTGACTAACTTTTCCTTTGAAAACTTGGAAAAGACCAAAACTAACATTTTTGAACAAAAATATATGAAAAATTGAAATACAATGTAAAGGCCTAGAATGATTCAATGCAATTTTCAGATTTCAAACAAGGTAATTTACTAATTACACTATGCAATGATCTGAAAGTGAAATGTTGCAAATGAAAATTCAGAATAAAACAATGCGTGAAATGGACCAATTTAAGCTAGATTTAGTGAAATGCATGTAACAAAAATTTAGCTAAATGAAACAACTAACTAATGGCAGCAAACAGAAGTGCAAAAACAAGGTTGTAAAAGGCAGTTTTAGATGTGTATTAGGACTGATTCACCTAGAAGTGTGTATGAGTCCCAGTGGGGGTTTTTTCCAAAATTTTCAAAAATTTGCAATTGATTTTTATGCTTTTTATGTTGTATGACCTATATAATAATGCAAATGTAGTTTTTTATATGATTTGAGATGCAAACATGCAACCTATATGCACTTTCACTAATGCAAAAATTAGAAACCCTAGAATGCCAATTAACTAATGCAAAATGCAATGCAATGCAATGTTAATGAAAGTAACGTCTAGAATGATGATGCACTCCAAATCAGAAATGATATGTTCTAAATGTAGGTTCACCAAAATGAAGCAATGAAAATAGTATGCTCCACCTTTGAGGCATAGAGCACAAGGATAGGGCATAGAAGTACAAACTTGTGACACCATTTTGGCCAAGCGTACATATTCTATTGTACCTATTTCAGCCAAAAGGGATTTAGCTGAGTCAGTTTCGACCGAACCCACGTGGCAATGACATAGAGCCTATGTGGCTTCAGGGATTCGACCGAGTGGGTTTAGGCCAAAACCCACTCAGCCAAATCTCTTTCAGATGAAACAGGTTTATACAAAAGCAAAAAAAAAAACCAACACGGGCATTTTGCATGTTCGCCTAAAGGAGTCGCGATCGAAGGCTACTCATTCGAATACTGCCTCTAGAAAAAGGGATTGAACCCAAGTTTCCCATCATTATATTCTATCAATTTGGTCAGTAAGGCGATTAATTTGCATTATCTAATGTGTTAGTTAGTGTTTTTTCTTGAATTGTTTCCAATAGTGGCATGTGAAAGTGAGGGTTTCATTGATTGTTATTCTATCTATGATTATTTGGGAATCTTTTTCTGTAGTTAATGAAAAGGCTATAATATGAATTATTTGGAAAGTTTTATTTATTGATTGATATGGAATTTTGGGTTTTCTCCATCATAACTGTATTTGGTGGAAATAACTTTTTTCATGTATGATGTAATTTAAATTGTATAATGAATATTTTAGGAATTTTCATATGTGATTTTAAGGGTTTATTTACCCTTAAAATAAACCCTTAAAATCATATGCGGATGTGTGGAAACCCTAGCTGACCCTAAAATATATTTAGGGATTTATTATGTTATAGTAGCACAT
>VDFB02054144.1:0-11099 GCA_007258455.2 Sequoia sempervirens | reverse complement strand
AGTTTCCTTGGAAATCTCTAAATTTTAGGTGACTTATTTTATCCTATTGCTAATGTCTCCTCTTCTTCACCAAATAACTTATCTACTTCCTCTTCTTCCCCATAGCAACCATAGTTACAGTATCCCTACAAATAAGGTCAAACTTCTCTAATTGAACATTGTTTCCTTATATTCTTTCAATTGCCTTATCATTTTAGCTAGATTTTTCTCTATAGTTCTACTTTAGGTTATAAACCACTTTATTGCTTTAATATTCATGAATACCATGTTCATTAAGGATCTAATATCTTGACTAGAGTTTTATTAGTTGCATGATCCCTCTTGATACACTCTTGATGCTTCTCATATGACATAGTGTACACAATAAAGATGGCATAATGTATGTGTAGAGAAGGGGATTCTCTACTCCCAAGTCTCTAGGACACATAAGATCCTAAAGGGAGCGAATTTCCCTTAACTACCTCAACACTACCTCGACTTTAAATGAAAGGAGCAAGATGAAAGAGATTGCAAAAATGTATTAAAAGAAGTGCTTTGAGAATGATAAGGTCAACTTCAATGACTGAAAGAGCAGACCAATGAGATTTATGAGATAGAAGGAGAAGCTCTCGGCCAAAAGATGACAGCTGGGAGCGAGACCTTAGCGTGGCACGCTGTAGTCCCAAAGACGCGTTGGCGTCCTATATAGATAGAGCTATGAACCCTCAAACAAAACTCAAAGGATCTACTTAACTACTCAAAATTTGAGGTTTGTTTAACCTACCGATTTAACAAAAATCAAGAATGTAGGTAAATGGAAAAGAAGGCAAGATACCAACATACAAAAGGTCCTACGCTTCAAATCCTCCTGCAAAGCTCTACTCAAATAGCTTGCACACAAGGTGAATGAGGAAAATGTTGGGCTGTTTTGGGGGTTGCCTTAGTCAAACCCCCATTTTGGTGTTCCCACCTCCATGAGCATCTAGATAGATAGAGAGATTAATAGACACAAATCCAAATAGGCACAAGAGTGATAAAACCAAACCCCGCTACTGAGGAGAACTCGTATCACAAAATAAACACTAAAATGATAAAAGAAAAACCTGCTACAAAGGAGAAATCGTATCACAAAATATTGACACAATAGATATTATGCTAGAAAATAGATAAGAAGCAAGAGAGCATTACCAATAGTTTTTGGCTCCCTCTTGGCTTGATAGATGTGACGTTGAGTGCTTGCAAGAAAGCTTTGGCTATTGATGAGACTTCAATCCAATAGAGCCTTTTTGTAGAAACACAATGTAGCAGAGAAGGGCATGAAGAGAGAAAGTTGGAGAGAGTTCAATTGAGAAGTCTTGCAAATGAGAGTGAAAGAATGAGTTTTGTGTAGAGCTACATGGGCGAGAAGAGCCATTACGAGCTCAAAATCCTGCCATGACGACACGTGTCACGGGCCAAGACTTCCAAGATTCCTTGTTTGAATTCACAAAAGTATGACAATGCTAGCACACTACGCGGACATCCGCGCGCACCACACAAGCGTCCAACTCATCATTTCATGAGAAACGAGGTGGCAGACCATGACCGCTTCGTCATTGTCCTTATGGATTTGAAATCACAAAATTTTGACTTATAAGATTATTGTCATAAATGTGGCTAGGCACCATAAATGCAAGGGTAAAATGCACAAATGTGAAATTACCATGGGGTGCAATTTTACGACATTACAATATGCAATAAAATAATTGCACAGTTTATGCAATAAAAGAATTGTTGCAATGTTGTCATTATATGCTAATGTGGAATTCCTTCCCATCCTTTATGAGGGAATTTATTGATGATTAATATTAGCTACATCTCTAGTTCCAATGGTTGTGTGACATCCCACCTCTTTGGTTGCAAGAACTCAACCCTCTAGATACACATGGTTGTTCTTGTAGCGGCGAGTATGTGATAGTTTTGCGGCTATGTGTTTTCTATTGCCTTTGTTACATGGTTAGTTTCTCCAAAATACTTATGCTATAATTACCATAATTCATCATAATGTGATATCATATTTCAGAAAGAATCATCTTAAGATGCAAAAATTTATCAAACCATCATTTATCAAGTTTCAATGCTTTATACTTTAAATATTAGTGACAAAGTTTTAGGAATGTATTGGAAATGTTTCAAAGAGAAAGAAATAAGAATAATTAACAAGATCAAATATTGAACTCATCAGAATGCATCTCATAAACCTTGCACTTGATAACACATTGAGGCACATTTTATATATTTTCAATGCTTTTCTTTACAAGTCTTATTCATAAACCATAATTCTATGATCACTTTCCTAGTTCATGGTTCATTTAAGTGCTCAATCCAACATATTTTAAGTGTTGAAAGTGATTTGATAGAATTCATCAAATTATTTATTTGATATGGACTTACTCTAGCTATTATTTCCTTATGAATTTAATGGACGAGCGATGTGATCCTATTCAATTTTGAAGCTCATTATATGCTACTTAAAATGCACATCTACACCTACTTGGAAAGATAATATCAATCCTAATAGTATAGGATTGTGTCACTATTTTTTCTTTACTATTTACCTACAAAGCTAGCTAGAAACATGTTGTGCCTTGCATACAACCCATTTTTCACAAAAATAATTTGATGAATCCCTTTATTTATTTTCAAATTTATTGATCAAATTTTCTCCTAGCTTAAGTGTTCTAGTTTTCTTTGGTTCTTGATGAGCTTATTAGATTGTGAGATCTAAATACTTGAACTAGTTAGAATTTTTCCAAGATGAGGTATTAGTTTGTGACCTAGCAATATGTGATTTGGGTTCTCATTTCCACATCTTGTTTGTATTTTATTTCCTAGATAGTATCTAAGTTACTATCATCAAACATTTTGATTTGAGAGTTTAAGGAGACTTTTTATGCTATGTTACTGTTGTTTAGACATTAGAAAAGTCTCTAAGTGTTCACCATGATATTTACCCCTTAAAAATCTCATAAAACCATTAAATAGTCTTGTAAATAGCTTGAAAGTTATTTTTTAGTATCTAAAACCTTTACAAACCCTCCTTGAAGAATCAAAACCCTTTATTATCTTTCAAAATAACATTTGTGCCAAGAATTTAAATAAATAAATGATGGCAAGAAGGTAGTTTAGAATGAAGGTTTGAATATGGATCATTAAATATATGGCATACCTTGAATGCACCATTAGATTCCCTTTAGTGGATCATCAATAACCTATATTTTCTCAATCCTTTTGGGGCTAAAATTGATAGTTTTGTATGTTTTGAATACCCTCACCTAGCCATCATGACAAAGCTACAATTGTCAATTAGGATCCATAACCCTTATAAAAGCTATATGAGGAATTTTTTTTGGTGTGTAACAACAACTACAAGTTCCAACACATTTTGATGTTTGATATCAAAATCCCCCTATAGTTGTCACAAAGATAAAACTAGATTTTTACTATGTGTAATTGGTGTTTCAATATGGAAATATTTTTGAAACATATTGTTTTATTGGATTTAACCTTAGGGTTAATTAATTGTAATGATTTACAAACTCATTTTGAATCTCAATGCAAAGGAAACATCATACAGTGAAAAACATTTATTTCTACACACAAATCTTGATAAATGTGTCCTAATATTTCAAGAAACTATGATAAAATAGGTTGTAGATGCATACCTCTTCAACCGTGGGTAGACATAGAATTAAAAGGTTTTAGTTTTGTGAGATGTACCTAAAAAATATAGCATTTAGTATGGTGATTTATGTTTTGACATCCATACAAGTATAATTATGTGTAGGATCTAGAATATATTTAATTTTCTTTTGTGTAGTTGGAATATTTATTTAAAGGTCAACATCGTTCCTTAGATCCAATAAATTCATTCAATCCATAAAGAATATTTTTTTCATATTAATCAACATTTCACCATTAGAGTGTAAGTATGATTGTAGAGATAAATAAATTCATTATCATCCTATATGAGTGTCCTACATACTAAATATTGTTGTTTTCTTTGGGTGGTCAACATTCAACACTCATACCAATTGAAATAACCTTGACAAGTACTTTCACCAAACCCTAGATAGTGTGTTATATCTTCCTTACCAACTTTATGATTATAAGGGAAGTGTAAAATTCATTTCTCACAAGGGTAATAGTCTACTAAGAAAGAAGAAATATATGTCAAAAAAATAGGTGGAATATTCAACACCATTTGAGAACAACCATATTTTCAACAATAAATGGCATCTTAGGGCTATTACAACAACAATAAGACAGTATTAACCTAAGAAATAATTCAACAATTTAATAGAGGCTAGATACTTGGCCTGGATAAAGTTGCCATCCAAAATAATTCTGCATCTACAATAACATTATCAAACATAGGCACAAGATGTTATACGATGACTAATGGACTATAGTATTTCTTAGGCTATCTTAATAACATCATGGGGGATATCCTACCTTTAGAATATTTGTATGGTATCCATAGAGTCATTATTGACAGTGCTAAGAATTTCAAGAGGGAGTTAAAGACAACAAAGAAGACTATAATTTAAAGTAGACTTTATCATAGAAAGACATAAAATAAAGTCATGCATCAATTCTATAGGTTTTATGCCTCTTATGAGAATGAGTTATAATTATTTCATAGAAACTAGTAGGAACGCTAATGTTTCCATAAGATAACAATTGTCAAAATAGGTTATTATCATAATTAAGCTAGACATGTTCACTTAGTTTCTTATGTATTATCATTGTGCCATTATAGAGAACAACAATAAGATAAAGGATACTCTCAGGAAATCACTAAAAACATAAATATTTAGGATAGTCATGGTTATTAAGGCTAGCATAAATCTTTAGGATGTTCATGTGCCTAGATAGTTTTATTAATGTTACCATAATAAACAACAATAATAGGTTCTATGTAGGATTTAATTAGGTGTACTAAATTATGAATGTTTCCACCTTATTGCTAGGCATCAATTAAAATTCAATGATGAAAACTAAGAGGACTATCTCATCAAGAGTAAGAATATCAAGACTAAGATCACTTCATGCAAAACTCTACCATTTTGTTCTTGTAGGATAGTAATCACCAATTGGCTAGTCCAATATCACCCAAGAGGATTTTCATGATAATCTTATATTACTTAAAAATTCCATACCACACATATAGAGGAGATAGTCCCAAAATACATCTAGTATTGTTGAGATTTTCCTTGTCATTAAGTCAAAATATTGCCATCAATAATATATAGAATTGTCCTTGTATGATTTTATTGAGTGTTAAGTTATAAACTACTTTAATTTTTTTGTATGATAAGGTCCTTAGATGTCAAAACATAGTAATATTCATGATTATTATGTGCCTTGGAGCATAGACTTGTAGCTCATTTTCTCATTGATTTCTATAAAACTGCCCTGAAGAATATTACAAGAAATGAAGGAAGTTGCAGGGTTGTTACAAAATATCATATTACTTCTATGGATAGTCTTATTCTTCCAAGGAAGTCTCTAGTCAAATGGTATCATTGAAATCTATGAGGAAATAATGCTATTGTTTTGTAAACTTATAAATGAGAAGGACAAGCACGTGAGTGATGACAATCATGGTATTAGAAAGACAATTAAGGGACTCCATTCAATAAGTCTTAATTCCTTAGTCTTATGTAAACTACACAATACATTATCCCAAGGCTATTGTATAGCCATAATCATAATATACATAGTTACTCATGTGGTCACAAAAATCATGACTATCCTTAATCTTAGAAATATTATTATTGTTTGTTGTGTTATATCAGTCTTCTCAAGTCAAAAGCATCATGGTAACCAATAATATTCAAGAAGTATACAAATTGTTATGGAAATATTATAATTTTTTATCTTATTAAGGGCAAATTTCCATCATCAATACCAATTCTAATCATGGCACTTGGGACCTTGCTACTCTTAGCTCTAATATTGACCTCTAGGCATATCGATTATAATCATAAAAAATTCAATGATACCATAAACGAGAGAAGTATTATCATGATGAATTCCATGCACCTAGTCATCCATAGAACAATAATCTCTCCATTAATAATCTCATGACATTGAAGCATTCTCATCAAGGTCTCAAGATTTTATTCATAAAGATGGGAGAAACTATTTAAATACAAATTATTGTCAAACATATAAAGTAGGTTGTCATCAAGGAAGGAGATAGTCATTGTAGTATAACAATGTTGCATATTTATTACTTCATTTCATTATGTAATCATAAACAATTATCCTAAAAGGACTATTGCACTTATGTCATAAGAATAATCACACCAACCTTGTGATAGTAAAAAATTACCTATATGTCCTAATGTTTTCATCAAGACATGGACACTATCATGTTGTGTTCTAACAATTAATTTAGGGTAATAATCATGTCTTACTAGAGGACTATTAATACAACTACAGTCAAAATGGCATGGAAGATATGGTGTCATTAGAGGAATTTGGCATCAAGGAGAGTTGTCCTTTCTTTAAACCCTTATTGCTTACATAAGGAGACAATCTTCAACATTCAAAGGGACTTTAGAAACCACACTAGATTCAAGGTTAATCACATTTGTAATCAAAATCCTAGCTAAACTATAATGATGATAATGGGTTGTCTCAATACTATCAAATAAAAACAAGGGGCTGCCACTAAGCTAGAAAAGAGTTATTTTATCAATTTTGTTATGAAAGATAACTAACATTCAAAGGTTGTAAACTTATTATATCTTGTTGTAATAGGTAGAGGAGTGATTATGTACAAGGTTATCAATTTTGGTGTTGTGCCAAGTAACTAGGAAGATATTCATACACCTTTAGACACTATAATGAATGATTAGATGCTCCTAGTTAGTGAATCAATCAATTACATGCTCATGTCTTATGCACTTGATTGTCCCTTAGATTGATTCACGATGTCCCATTCTAACAATCAATCCAAACAAAATAACTATACAAAATGGCAAGGGTAATTGTGAGCCCTTCTCTTCCATTTTCTAATGGTCAAACATCTTTCAATTTAGTTGACATGTTCCTCACCTTTTGTCTTTTTCTTTCCCCACTTCCTCTAACTTTTCATTTCATACACTTGTAGGTTTATGAAAACAATTCAATTAAATATCCATATTATTGTAAAATAAGTCTTTGACAATATAACTCAACAATGTATATGCACTCTATGCATCGTAGTCTAGATGCACAAAATCCATTTTGTGCATATCCTTCGAACATTTCATTCCATAAGACCACATTTTTTTGAGGCATTTTGCTAAACAGTTCACACGCCTATGCTTCCACATTTCCCATACAGTATTTCCAACTATAATATAAGACAAAAATGCCCCTTAATTATGCTTTGATGGATGTCCATACGTGTTTCAAAGCTCCCATTTTGGCACAGGCGGGGAGAATGATTCCTCTACAACTACCAATTTCATTTGCTTGAAAGTCCTAAACCTTTGTCAACAAATCCATTTTGTTCATATCCTGCAATCATGGCATTCCATGAGACCAAATTTCTTTGAGGGACATTGTCAAACAGTTCGCGTGTCCTGTCCATGCTTCCACATTTTGCATACATGTCTACCAGGGCAGTTGCAACTACAACATCTCACAAAATTCATCCCTATGATGGGTGTGCATAGCCGGTTCCAAAGCTCCCATTTCGGCACAGGTAGGGAGGGTACTGGCAAGGTTGAGGATTCTGGCTTTTACACCTGCCATTGCATTTGCTTGAAAGTTTCTAAAACCTTTTCAACAAACCATTTTGTGTATATCCTGCAATCGTAGCATTCTATAAGACCACATCTTTTAGGCATTCAGCCAAACAATTCACGTACCTCTCTTTGCTTCTACATTTTTCATACATGTCTACGAGAGCATTTCCAACTACACCATCTGACAAATTTCCTAAACCCTCCGTGCTATAACGGATTCTCTGTTCCAAAGCTCCCATTTTGGCACCGGCTGGGACTACGCTGGCAAATGTAAACAGTTCGACTAGCGCTTGGAGACCTGTTTTTTTTTTTTAATGTAATTAAACAGTGCATAACATTTGCAGCGCGGGAATTTGAGCAATGCGCGGGTGGGCGGGAGTCGGTTTCAAAAAATTAGAGTGACCGCCATCCACCAAACGGCCTTCGTAGGGAAGATTCAAAATTGAAATGAAAACTTAACCGTCGCAGTGACAGTTACCGTGCAGAGAAGAGGAACGCACCTGAAAACAGAACGGAAAACGGGACGTTAAGAGGGCCCCACATGCACACCTAAGCGGTCAAAGCTTAGTGTGTGGTCTTTAAAGCCCGGCCTTTTCTTTAGAGCTATGGCTAACAGGATATTTGCACCAATTTAGCGATCGACTTTTTCGTTTGTCTGCGATATAAATCTGAATGCCGGGCTATGGGAAAAATTAGATCCATTAAAGGATTGTAGACATTCAATATCATAGAAAATGTATGATCGATCACAATAGAGCTCGTGATACAATATGAAAACAGAGGCAAAATATTTATGACTCTAGCTGCGATATGAAAAAATGGGCCTTTTTATTCATAATGCTGAACATTAGTAAACAGCGAAAGAGGGCATTATTCCGGCCTCTCGTGTTCCAATACACCCATTTTTCATTCAATACCACAGTAGTAGGTACTTTTAGGGGTATGTTATTGTAATTTGTCCCCAAAGCTGATTTGAGACCAGAGCTTATTCAGTACTGCTGATTACAATAAAGAAACACAAATCTTGTGAACGCCTGCTACCAAATCAAGGTTTCATCTGAAGCCTCTTCTAAGCAATGGTCTCTTCAGATTAGAACTACTAATATTGCTGTCATTTGACAGATTTGTGGATTTTCTCTTCTTATCTCTAACACCTGATGTCTGATCCACCAACCCCCTCATCTCCACCACAGCGGACATTCTTCTTCCCTGAAAAGAGAGACAAGATTTATCAGCCAAACGATTCAGACAACATAGCCAAGAAAATGACAACAAGGCGAGTAAAATATAAAGAAAACTTACATTATAGATAGATTGGGAATTGGCATTGGTAGAAAACAGGTGGGTTATATCTTGCAGAGGCTGCCTCTTCAAAAAATGTAGGCCAGGAAATGGTGTTGGCGATCTGCCTACTAAAAATGGAGGAGAGTTCTCCTTGTTTTGGTGTTGTTCCAGAGAAATAACCTCATGCTGAGACCTTGGTGGAAGAAGCAGATCCGCCTGCAACTCCATTCTTATTCTTCAATGTGTTTGAAGAACAAGTGGGGAAAGAATTGCAGAGATGCACGGAATGGCAATAGGTGGGCACTGTAAGACGTATTTGTAAGCGCGGTGTAGAGATTGATTGACATTGGCGGGGTGGGTTTTGAGAATTTGAGATTTGAAGGGAGGAGGGAGAAGCGTGAAAATGGAGTTCAAATGATGGAGGGAGAAACCAAACCAAGTCTCTAAATTTCAAAACCGGTTCCAAATTTTTACGGTTTGAATTTTTGAGATCCGCCCAGATTTGGTGTAGGAGTGGCGGGGTCACGGGTGTGGGCAGTCAGTGGGTCCTTTCAAGTTTACTCAGGACTTTGAGATTCGTTGCACATTGTTCTTATATGTAAAATTATTTTTCACTTATTTTGAGAATGCTATTCATCAATTTTGTTATTTCTGGATTGGATTGTGTATAGGTAAGTATATACAATTGAATCCAGAAATAACAAAGTTGGTGTTCTTATGGATTGTGGAAATCTAATAGCACACAATATTATACGCACTCCACACTGATCTAAGGTGCAATATTGTATGTGAAATTTGTTTACTTGGATTCAAATAAATAATATTTTTTTAAGTTTGGTTCATTTGTTGACCTTTATCAATTTTAATTTACTTTCATTTATATATTCAATCATTAATTGAATTCTATTCAATTTTATTTTTTGAGATCTGTTATATTATCAATCAAATTTTATATGTATCTATTAACTTGTTAATTTTCTAATATACAATATACAATTGTGTAAAGTTTTTTATCATCATGATGCAAAAAAGCTATACATGATTGTCTATTAAGAGGTTTATAATTTATGTCATTGATTGTGAAAATATCATGTCGTTATGCACCTATTTTTTATCTTAGGATTTTGAATTCCTTAGTCAATCTCATGGCGCTCAAGTTTGATCCCAAAGGACTTGTGATTCACCCCAAATTCAAAATTTTCACTTGGAGAAATCTAAACTAAGTTTATTGTCCAAAATAAGTTGAATTTTAGGGATACAAATCACAATGAAATATCAATCTAAAACAGTTATTGCTTTATTTTTTAAATCTACTCAAAAATATAGTCAATACGCGTATTCTTCAAATCAACTATAATACCCACTCAAACCTCTTTCAATTCAAATTGGTAAATAGAAGCCCTATAATGTAACTAGTGATGATGTAAAGGGATGTGATTGTCTGATGACAAGATTAAAATAATAACAAACCTTAGTATCAAAGAATAACATATTTAATTCCACACAGCTGTTGCAATCTCCATGTGTTCTCAAATAACCCTCCTCCATTGTTGTGTGGTGGATAATAACACTCCAATGGAATAGGAAACTAGTATGGCTAACAAATCCAACACGGACCATTAATGGTGCTCAAAATGAACAGCAAAAAGAACATCAGTCAACAACGATCCTCCAAATGTTTGATTCCACAAATAAATTACACTATCACTAGAACCTTATATAAAATCTCCAAAAAGTAGCAACATACACTATATCAATATTGTAGCAATACAAACTACAATTCCTCCATAAATCAACACAATTGTGATCCTCGGATGGAATTTCCCAAGTTTGGAAACAAGGGTTTTCATCCTTCATCCCAAATGTGGAACCCAAAAGAGTTTTTCTCCTCTCAAACCCAAAAAAACAAAGGATTTTTGTGCTTGGATGATCTAGATCGAACAAATTGCTCAAATCTAAAAATATACAAAGGATTACTAATATTCTTCTCAAATGAAAATAGGTGCCTCCTTCATATACATTTTTCAAATTGGACACTTGAGTCTTAAATTT
>VDFB02054143.1:0-14059 GCA_007258455.2 Sequoia sempervirens | reverse complement strand
AAAAAAATTAAATTATTGACCGTTGCTACTTCGAGTCAGAACTCTACACTTTTTCAGCATTCGATCTTTGAAATGGAAAGAATTTTGGTTAAGTTTTAAATCGGTCTTTATTAGGTTTTTTATATTTTTGAAATTATCCTGATCTCGATCCTGAGGGGCCATCTGAAAAATGTTAAAAAATTTCTTGTTTCATTATTTTTCTGATTTTGATTCCCACATTGCTTGCGGGGTCGTGTTTCAGAACCAGACCTTACGTATGCACATTTATGGGATCCCAGTCTTAACAATGCTCTAAATTTTATTTTTGACCTTTTATCAGAATTAGACTTCATAATGGAAACTCATTTTTTTCTTATCATTTATAGAGAGCTAGGTTTCAACCCAATTCTGATCCCCACATAGCTTTTGGGATCAAACCTCAGAAGGGAACCAAACCCCTGACAAAACATTGAGTTTTGATGTTGAGTGTCAACCTGATCCTGATTTTCAAATACACTATGGGATAAAATCCCACACTGGAACTTGAACCTTTCACCAATGCAAGTTTCTGAGTCAAGTTACTTCCCGATTTTTAATTTCCACCTCTCGTTGGGATTGAAATTCAAGGAGAAGCTTGAACCGGTTCTATTTTGTAGAGTTCTAGTGTTGGATTTTAGCCCAACCCTAACTTTGGATATGATATTTTCTAAAGGTTCTAATGCAGAATGTTTCCCAATCTCGACTTCTGAAAAAGTTCACTTTTGAGACTAAAATGGTTAATTTCTTGGTTCTATCCTAAACCCAAATGGGAATTTTTCTTAATGTATGAGGACTTAATATGGATGCTTATGATAATTTTACTCCTCACATTTCTTCACTTTGTTTGATGAATGTCACTATTTCAGGTTTTAACAAATGTTTGATTTAGAGGAAGAAACTGTTGTTCAAGAGGTACTAAAGGAAACTAAGGCCAAAAGATTAAAACCAGAGAAAATTATCATCACTGTGAAGTATAAATTTCAAGGGAAGTCAATGCCATCTAAATTTGGGTTAGAGGTCATGAAAAAACTGACACTCTAGTTGGGCATATTGACTTACAACAATTTCATGATGATACCATCAAGGAAGATGCTATCCCAAGAGCCAAAAAGATTGAAAATTCTAGGTTGGCACATGTGGCCACATTTCCTATAGTAGTACGATGCCCAAATTTCATACTAGTTGTTGCACAAGCATATAATCCAACTCAAAGAAAGTTCATTGATTCGTGGGGAAATGAAATCATATACTTAACCCCGACAGGAATGATAAGATTGGTGTTTGATCCTCCTCCTCAACCTAACTTCAAAATCATGTCTGAGGCTAATGCATTGGCACAATGGGAAGCGGATAAAGAAGGGGATAAGAGATATATCAACAAGAGGTGGCTCAAAATAGAAAAGAAATCAACAAAGAAAATAACACCTAAGCCTAAGAGATTTGATTTTTTTGGAGAGGTAGAGGATATCATTATATTGTTGGCTAGGGAATTTGGGAAGGAGGATTCCCATGCATTTGAGAATTGGATGTTCCCATTTATCCAAATTATTCTAGATGGTCAATAGTACTTGGACTCGGGGTAGTTGTTGTCTGATAATATTCATAATTAGATGATCAAAGTGTAGGAAACTAAGACATTTTATGTGTCTTCCTATGTAATCTATTGTGTTGCACAAATGGGAAGGTTTCCTAGGTTGACTATTGTGAGAGTACTTGAAGAAGGTTTGGGACAGAAAAAGGTATGGGAGCATTATGATCAATTGGATCTTAAGAAATCATAAAGTCATTTCAAAAGAGTGAATGATGCATTTTTATATGTAGTCATCAACCAACTCATAGGAGATGTTGGCTTGAGGTTGTCTAGGAAGGCCATGGAATTCATTGCAGATTGGGGGAGTTGGTTTATCCAATACCCTAAGTCCACTTATATTATACTGTTTGGATTTGATAAGCATCCTTTCAAGCTACCAAGATGTTGTAGTGAGAGGTGGATTTTGATGGAGTTTTCTTGATAGGCAGCGAAAGTAAAGGAAAAGTTTTTAGATAAGCATAAAGCAAGTTGCCACACATTCCCTACTCAATTGGGATTTTATTCTTGTTCCTCTATTATAGTAGCTAAATCAGCTACAAAATAATTTTAGTCTTTAAACTTGAAATTCCATACATCAAGGAAGAATTTTGATCCAAAGGGAAAAATGAATGGTTTGTATGCTTCATTATTTCCCTTTCATGAGCCAATTCTCAAGGATCTTTGGGATAACTTGCAGGATGATTTTGAAGTAAGAAAGAAATGATATGAGAGATTAACCATCCCACAAATGAAAGACTTCGGGGTTCAAGAAGATATACGAGAGGGTATTTCGAATGATAAAATTGTTCTTGATCCCTACTATAAAGTTGATCAAGTGGCTACTAAGGATTTGGATCCCATCAATTGCATGGAGAAAGAAGAGAAATATTAATAAAATTTCACAAGTAATCATTGATAGGAAGTTGAAGTGGGTTAATCTTCGTATCAATCAACCAAAAGTGACTATAAGGAGGAAGAAAGATTCCAGCAATGAGCCCATCTCTTCAGTTGAAAAAAGGTAGTATAAGAGACTAAAAAGGAATATTGCATAGATAAAAGAGCCTGCCCCAACTATTGAAAAGATTATAGAGGCTTTCTAGAAGGCTACTGCTACTTATGAAGTTGCCTCTACCGGAGTAGTGGAAGGGTTGGGTGTTCAACAAATATCTAAAGTATACCCAACCACAGAAGCCACTCATGAAGGCACTACTATTGCTCCACAATTGGTCACAAAAATTGCAATAGGTCAAGACGAAGAGGCCCCATGAATTGATGTAATGAAATCACATGTCCCTTCAAATTATGAGGAAACTTCTTCCCATGATGAAGGAAAAGGGGAAGATGAAGAATATTTTATGGAAGAGGTTGAAGTAGAGAACATTGAGTTTCAAGAGGGAAACCTTTAGAATGAAGCTGAAATAAATGATTTCCTAACAGAGAAGGAACATAAAGAGATATTGGAAAGTGCTCAAAAGTAAGTTGTTGAGGAGTTGACTTGAGAAGAAGAAGGACAACAAAATAAATTTGAAGAAGAAGCTCGTGCAAAAGAACTTGAATAGAAAAAGAAAGATGAGGAAGCTTGAATAAAAATGAAGGGATGAAGAAGAGGTTTTACAAAAGGAGTTGGAGATAAAGAAGATGAAAGAAATAAAAGGAACAAAATGAAAAGATTGAACATGAAAGGTTGTAGAAAGAGAAGGAAGAGGCATTAAAAGAACAAGAGAGAATAGAGAGAAATTTTGAGTGACAAATAGTGGTAACAACATTAAGGATTCTCAACAAGTGATATCTTCACCAAGTGCTCCAAGTTCTCCCACATGGTTAAAGTTGAATTTGGAGAAAAGGAAACAAGTTCAAGCTCAAACAATGAGATGGGATGATATGGTAAAAGAAGTAGATAAAGTGAGACCTAAGAAGAAACCAAGAGCCATTCACTCCACGAAGCTTACTAATGATGGGGAATTGGTGAAAGATATTGCAACTCCAATAGTTGATAAGGATGATAGGGAGTTACAAGCCTCGTATTATCAAATTAGTACTATCAATTTGGGAAAGCATACGAGCACTCAACAAATGAACCTCATTGATATTGTGGATACCTCAACAAAGTCAAGAATGATTAAGGACAAGCAAGCCAAGATTGAGCTCAAAGTAGGGCATATGAAAAGATTTCTAAAAGACCTAACCACATCTACTTCCCAACAACCAACATCAATAGAAATACCTGTATTAATGAGCAGTAAGGAAGTTGACGAGCTGAGTGAGATGAAAAGGAAAGCTTAAATTATGGATAAATGGGTTGGTATTCTTAAGGAATAGATAGAAGATATTTTCACTGTAGGCTATATGTGTTATATTGAGGTACTAGATCTGATCAAGTCTCTAAAGGAATATGCTTAGAAGTTATGGAAAGAAGAAGATAAGTATGAAGAATATAAGTGAAAGTTGAGGATTATAAATAAGATGCCCAGGGGAGAAATAATTGAATATGGTATTTTGGAGGATCGGGATTTAAGTTTTGTTGATAAGTCTATGAATATATTGATCTTCCAATAAAAATTCACATGGAGCATAGGAGGATCTTGCTCCAAGCTTAGTAAAATATATCTAATCAAGTGGATTTGTTTAAAGGAATTGTTACTAAAATTACCAATAAGGAGGTTTCATCAGGGTTTGGATTGACTTCCCTATAGGAAGTGAAAGATCAATGGAATAGCCAATTGGAAGGGTTAATAAAAGAAGGAGATAATGATGGAATGTTTTGGAAAAATTAATGGAGATCAAGTTCAATACATGAGGTGCTTTTGATGATCAAAGATACTAGTATGGGTCGATCACGCTTGATGAATCGAAGCATAACGTAGCCACTAATACTCAATCTTCAAATAAGATCATTCAAATTAAAGATAAACTCAACATTTATTGAAATGTAGCATTCTAAATATAAAAACATTGAAATGTCTATTCTACCCCATTTGAAACTTATCCTATTTTAGGATTGGTGTCGTGTTGATGTGGAACAACCCTTTCCTAATCTTGTGATCAATGAGCTTGTTTCAATTGATTCTATTGAAGAGAATAGTTGAAACTGTTGTGATAAATGGATGAAAACATGATTTATGCTAAATTGAACATGATGCAAGCTAAATTAACATGATTTTATGCTAAGATTGATCTAAATATGCAATTTCTAAGCTAATTTGAGTCAATTATAAGCTAAAATATTCAAAACCTTATTTATAAATAAGCTAAGATGGATGCATGGAAGCCATTAATGGAAGCTTAAAGCTAATATGCAACTAAAAATGAACTAAAATATGCTAAATGTGAGTATAGTATGAGTGTGAGAGTGAGTTATTTCAACAACATAAGTTTGCAATTGGAAGATGGATCCATTTGTCTCCAAATATTGTTCCACTTATAGGAAAGGAAATGAGAAATGGAGGGTTGAGATAAAAAAAGGTTAATCAACGATCAAGGATTCTCATCAATGGATGAGAATGCAAAATAAGACTTAATAAAGGGTTCTCATTTGTTCCAAACAAACACACTTTTGACCTGTTCAAGAGGTCAAAAGTTAACTTTCTCAAGAGGTTTCAAATTTAGCATGCTCAAGAAACCAAGTGAGAATATTCCCTTTTTCAAGTGATTGGAGGAGAAAGAATTTTCTTTGGAATATTCATATAGGTGAGGAAAAAAGGTTATTTAGTTAATTAAAACTAAATTAAATTATGCAAAGGGGGAATATTCTTTTAGAATATTCCTTTGCAAGTGGGAGAAATTGGAATAATTAGATAATTTTTTAATTAAACAAGGTTTAATCATACAATTAGGGGATTAGAAGAATTAAATGATTTAATGAATGAGGAAAGATGAATGACATTTAGAATTGGGGCCAAACTTAGGGCTATTTGATTAAATAAGAGGATTCTAGGGAATTCAAATTCAAATGGATTTATTTAATTTAATAAGATGAAATGCTAGTGTGAAAGGGGAATAAACCCGATTTGATGGAATTAGGCTATTGATGAAAATGATGCAATTAATTAAATAGCCAAGCTAATTTAACTTCACCTTAAGAAAAAAAGAGGATCATTGATGAAATGGAGCAAGTAGTATAAATCTGATTCGAGTGTAAGGGATATCATTTAGGACTTTTAAGGTCTACATTTTTCCCCTGCTAAGGTATTTCCCGCCTACCAGAGACTGATGCCCCTCTATGAAAACTCACGCTTTAAATTAAAAATAAAAAAATTATGGATTTTAGGCTTTTAGATGCCCCATTAATGCTGATTTCACACTCCTGCCTCCTCAAAAAACTCCATGTTCCTTTGAATCTTGGCTTCTTCGAGCAAAGGTGAAAAGCTCGCCTCTAGGGTCCAAAAAAGGCTTTGGATGCGCGAGATGCCAAAAATGCAAAAAAAATGATGCATTATAAGATCCATTTCTGGAAAAATCTGGTGAAAATGGATGATAAACCCTAGCTTTCAGGTGGCTAACGATAAAACCCCTAATTCCATCAGCAAAATAGCTTCAAGAAGCTGGCCACCTTCAATTCAATTTGTGCCTTCACACCTTGGCTGAATTCCTGCAATCTTGAGCTCCCGAATCTCCGATGGAATAAGTGTTTGTTCCTGTTCCATTACTCCGACCTTTAGGTCTCAGAGCACTAGCAACTCCCGGTGCCTCGTGGACCACCCCAAGACGTGAACTCCAAACTCTGATTTGAAATTCGGACTTTTAAGTGACGTATTGCACTTTAGGAATTCTAAAATTCCGCTATATATAGTGATGCATTTGAGGAATCTGGCAATTTTAAAAATATTTTTGTGATCCAGCCTACAATTTAGAATTAGGGTTCCCACTCTTTTAAATTGTGACACATATTTATATAGTGACACACTTCTCGATTTAGAAATCTAGGGTTAGGGTTTCCAAATTTTAAATCATGATGCATATGTTTTTGGTGACACATTTTGTGATTTGCAATTTGAAATCCTTCGAGTGTTGCAATTTGGAATTTGAAATATAGCAACGCTATTGTAAATAGTGACGCTATTGTGATTTTTGAGCTGAAAATTCTAAACTAAGTCAAATTTTCTCAAATTCTGATGTCGTGCGCTTCGTGAGTGTTGGAGGTCATTCCACCACTAATTTCTCATGAGCACAAGCCCATAATTTTGGAAAGATAAGGGTGATTTTTCTGAGTTGTGCCAAGAGCACCTGGGAGAGATCAACTTATGGTACATTGCATATGTGCCTGTCGTCCGGACACATCTAGCTATGATGACCATGTTGTGCGAGAGATGGCACAGTGAGACTTCATCGTTTCACCTTCCCACCGGCAAGGTGACGGTGACATTAGAGGTGTTAGAGTAATAAGGCATCTCACTTAATAATTTAATCATATTGGTTAATTAATTAAGTCACTTATTACTTTAGGTTTTCTTAAGCTAAACTTAGGCACATTAATAATTATTATATTTATTAATTATTAAGTGTGCACACTAGGATTTTCCTTTTTAGGTTTTCTTTAGGGTTTCATGATCTCCTTCATAAGGATTGATCTCATTGTAAATTACATTACATTCAATAATCAATATTCTAGTTTTTCTTGCACATTCTTGCTTGAGAGTTTACAAAACATCTTCTCTTTTGTTCTGACATCTCAAGTGTACATGATAGGTGGATTGTAATGCAAAAGTAGATTCTTGGGACTAAGTGGGGCTGGCTTCAACTTCTACATGGTATCAAAGCCCACCTAAGTACGATGTTCCGGATTTGTAAAGATATTTATCCCGCGAAATCTTTCTATGTGCAAGGGTTTCAAGCCAGACTGATTTTTTGTGGATCTAGGGTCGCCAAATTTTTTGGGCATTTTTGGACAAAACGGACCTCACCATTAAGTCCGCAGCGCCCAAAAACCCCTATTTTCATATAAATTTTGTCTAGTCAATACACCGTTTCGGAGAGGAAAAATACTTTCCCCTATCGTCAGATGTTCTTAGGGGCATGCTTCAATGAGGCCCCAAGTGGGTCAGGCTAACAAAACAAAAAAACTTCAATGGGATTTTTTTTTCGGGTGCTAACATGTGGCAAGGCTTCACAACCCACCTATGAAGTGGGCCATCGGATCTTTCCAACAGCCTGGCCTCCCTCACCGGAGGTCATCAGAGCTCCCAGCCCCTATGGGCTTCAAACCTACAGCCTCGGCCATTACACTCTGGAACCTGAAGTCTCCACTCACCTCAATCCACTCTTAGCCCTCAGCTGGGCGGTCCTTTGAGGATTCAAAATTACAAGCAAGCCCATCGCCTAGTTTTTCTTACTCAACCCTCCGGCACGCTGTCATGCGTAACCAGGAGCTACCAAGGAGCCAAGTTTTGCCCCTCAAGGTGGGAAGGCCATTTGCTGCGCCTTTTTTGAAAATGATATATCCTCAGAAATTTGGTTCAACACTCTATCTAGTGGTGGAGGTTTGATTTTTTTATTTTTCTGTTTTGATGCTTTTTTCGCCTGTCAAAGTCCAAAGTTGTTGTTTTCACTCTAGGAGGCGTAACTTTTGCGTCCTAACTCTGTTTTGTAAAAAAAAATAGGCATTGGAAAGCTGGTTCAGTGCTCTACACAGATATTAGACCTTTTTTCAGAATTTTTAACTAGGTATCTGATATTCTTATTTGATCTCAGCCTTTACCTTTTCCATTCTTTTCTTGGGAAGCATGCAATCAGGCTATTTTTTTTAGATCAGTGAGCATTGTTTTTTTCTTTGAGAGTATATTCTATTTTTTTCTATCATGGATACACATAATATTGCACCCCTCACTCCATTCAACTATTTTTATTGGAAAAATAAAATGGAGATTCATTTGAAACACAAAGGGTTGTACAGGGTAGCCATGGGTACAAAAATCGAACCTACAGGTGCTATTGAAAAGAGAAAATGGTTTAATAGGTGTAATGAAGCTTATGGTACTTTATGTCTATCTCTTTCATCTAACCTTCTTTTACATATTGAGTCTTGCACTACACCCAATGAGATCTAGACTACTTTAGAGTCTTTGTTTGGGAAGCAGGATACTATGAGAGGGTTCCAGTTAGAGAATGAGCTTATTGGCTTAAATCCTAGGGATTTTGATAGCATCCAAGAGTTTTTCACCAAACTCAAGTCTCTTAGATTTTAGTTGTCACAATGTAGTGTTCAGAAGGAAGACTCTCAATTGATATTGTCCATTCTTTCTAAGCTTGGACCAGATTATTCAGTTTTTATATCTACCTTTTATGCCACTAGGGATGCTCTTGGTACGAGATTCACTATGCCATCTATTGATGACTTTGCTTCATCTCTCACTCGAGAGAAAGCTAAGTTAGCTAGCATGGGAATGTTGAAACCTTCTTCATCATCTCAGGCACTCATTGCATCTCAGGAGCTCAGAGATCAGAAGGCTTCTACAAGGAAAGGAAGGAAACAGAAACAAAAGGATTCCAAACCTCATGAGTAGTAGAAGGAGTCCTCAAATTCATCCTCCTCTTCTAAGGGGAAATCATTTAGGAAGGAGAAGGGTCCATGTGCATATTTCAAGAGGGAAGGAAATGTAGAACATAATTATTACAAAATAGGGGATCACCATTGATCCAGAAAGAGTAAGTGCCATTTTGGATCTGCCCTTGCCCAACCATAAAAAGGGGCTGCAAATTTTTCTTGGCAGAATCAATTTTGTTAGAAGGTTTATTCCTGACATTGCCAATCTGTTGAAACCACTAATTATAATGTTAAAAAAGAATGTCAGTTTCAATTGGACCAAGGAGGCCAAGAACAATTTCAAGGTCATAAAGGAAGCTTTATCAACAACCCCTACTTTGGTAAACCCGAACTTCTCAAAAGACTTCATTTTATATGCTTTTGGCAACATTGATATAATTTCTGCAATATTGGTACATCAGAATGATGCTGGCCTAGAACAGCCAATTGTTTTTTTCAGCCAACGATTAGAGGAGTATGAACAAAGATATACTTTTGTAGAGAAACATGTGTTGGCTGCCATCAGAAGCTTGAAGAAGTTCAAACCCCTGATTTCTAATAGCAAGGTACATTTAATGGTTGCTCACCCAAGCGTGAAGGAATTCTTGCTAAGTAGGGATCTAAATGATAAAAGGGCAGGATGGATTACAAAGGTTATGGAGTATGATGTTGACATCAAGGTAACAAAGCTTATCAAGGGTAAAGGGTTGTGTGAATAGCTAGCTACGAAAACTGAAAATGAAGGAAATGCAGAAACAAAGGTAGTTCTAGTTGCTGATAACGGGCTTGAAGCAGATGCAGTTACAACAAATGCAGGTTGGGTGCAAGATATAACTCATTTTTTGCAAACTGGTGAGTGTCCACCAGGTCTAGATAAATCCAAATGGAGGTATTTCAGATTGCAGTCTATTCCTTATGTTCTGATTGGCAACATTCTTTTTAGAAAGGACATTAATGGCATCCTTCTGAGATGCATTGATCAACATCAAGTTGATAAAGTACTTCATGAGTTCCATGATGGAACTATAGGGGGTCATTTTTCCCCAAGAACAATTGCATGGAAAATCATGAGAGCTGGCTATTATTGGCCAAGCTTGTTTAAAGATGCCCATGCTTGGGCCAGGAAGTGTGTAAAATGTGCCATTTTTGCAAGCAAAGAGAGGCTGCCAGCTTTACCATTGCATCCTATTCAAGTAGAGCAACCCTTCATGAGATGGGGCATTGATTTCATAGGCGCCATTAACCCACCTTCAAGTGCAAGTCACAAGTGGGTACTTACTGCAACTGATTATTTCAAATGATAGACTAAAGCAGTGGCTTTGAAGGAAGCCAATGAAAGTGTTGTTTTAAATTTTTATGATGATTTGGTAACCAGATTTGGGGTAGCTAAATAAATCATTTCTAATAATGCTTTCGCATTTTTTGGGTTAAGAGTAAGTGACTGGGCTGTGAAAAATGGCATCCATTTGAATACCTCATCAAATTATTACCCTCAAGGTAATGGTTTGGCTGAGTCAACCAATAAAAAATTGATCAGGATTATCAAAAGGATTTTGAAAGATAACCAAAGAACTTGGCATAGCAAGTTAAAATCTTCCTTGTGGGAAGATAGGATAACTCCAAAGAAGTCAATTGGAACCTCCCCTTATGTACTGGTATATGGTAAAGAGGCAAGGCTGCCTTTATCAATTGAGCTTCCAGCTCTTGATATAATGAACCAGCTTGAAATGTTTGAAGAGGAGGACCCAATGGTTGGCTGATATGCCTAGCTAATGGAGCTGGATGAAACCAAAGCTAGAGCCATGAAAACAATGGAGCTGCATCAACTCCAAACCAAGAAGGTGTTTGATAAAAGAGAAACACCCAGGGTGTTCAAAGAGGGAGACATGGTTCTAAAATGGGATGAATTGAAGAGCAGGCCTGGAAAACATACCAAGTTTGATAGCATGTGGAGTGGCCCGTTTATCATTACAGAGTGCAAAGAACATAATGCTTTTTAACTATCATTAATGCATGGAGAAACTCTTCCTATCCTAGTCAATGGGATACACCTCAAACTCTATTTTGAGGTATGATCTAAAACTTCTCTTGTACATATTAGAGTAGATATTGTTTCCTCTAAGTGCTGATGCACATTAGTTAGGTTTTCTAGTTTTCCCTAAGTGTCATTCTGCACAGTTAGGTGGTAGTTTTCCTTATGAATTGTTATTTTCCTTGGTTTTCAAAGTGTTTCTTGCTGGTGTTATGAGTTACAGCTATTTGAAATGTTGTTTTCAAGTAGTGTTGGTTTTCTGAGTGACCCCGTGCCCAATGGATAACACAAAAGGCAGTTGGTCTCATGTTTAGCAGGAAAACATATAGCAGATGTTGCCATGAATGTTATCTGATTTTTAGCTTTCAACTGAAATCAAGTAACCATAGTGTTGTTCTTTTCATGTTGTCTAAACATTTAAAGATAAACCATAAAACTGCTAGTTTCAACATGCATGAAGGAGTGATTGTCAAAGTAAATCAGAATACATTTTTTTTCCATTTCAATGGTACATTACAACAAACAAGAAAGAGAATCATGTATTCAAATGTATTTCTTGTATTGATAATCATTAAGGTACATGTCCCTCACAAGCCAAGGGAATAGCTTTCTTATTCAAATGAAAATATGAAACAACTTATACATGAATAAGTAAAGGAAGGAGAGAATGTGCATGTAAGAATGGAACCAGTCATTGCCTGTGAATGACTAATTACAAGTTGCCCTGCTACTGCCCCAAACCGTTTGTGCCCCTCCCAACTCCATCACACTCCTCACCCTACATCTAAAGAAAAAATAGTGTTAGAGCGAGGCTCTAAGCAATGAATGATTCAATCCTTGCATACACACCTACCTATACATGTATAAGCTGATCCATAAATGCATTAAACAAAAGAACATTCAACATATGCATTTATTTTCTAACTGCTTGCTTCATGTGTAGATTTAGGACAATCCTATTTATTGTTTCATTATTAGATCAAATGCAGCATGTGGGGTAAATGTGGCTCCCACAAGGGTAGAGCTTAGCGTGCTTTGAAAGAAAAGGAAATTGAGCAACTTGATAAAAGTTTATCTCTTATCAATGCATTAAATCAATGTGGAATCATACCAGTTGATCAACTTTCATTATCAGATTCAAAAGATGCATCAAGTTCAATTATGCATCAAAGTGTTTTGAAGATGCATCAAGTTAAATTATGCATCAAAGTGTTTTGAAGATGCATCAAGTTCAATTATGCATCTATTTAATAATGAGGAAGCATTTTAGATTGTTGTCAAGCCCCTCTCACAACAACCCTGTTGGGTAGTCACTCATCACATAGGAAAGCGAGTTGTTAGGTCACCCACACATGTGACAGGTGGTTGTCAAACAAAGTTAGAATGAGGAGACTATGCATGTTTATCACATATAACTGCAGCAGGAGTAATGGTTGACTCATGGTCATGGTACAAGTATAAGGACAACACCTTTGCAGGAGCTTACAAGGTTGACAGGCATGAAGGATATCCAAAACAAACATAACAGTCTTCATGGAAAAGAAACATGGCCATCTAATTCACTACCCCATGAGTTAGATGAATATGATGTCCTTGAGATTGAGAGCATGATAGGTTTGAGTGCATTCTGAACATGAAAAATGAGGACAACAACTAAAGAAAAAATCTAAAGTTGTACAAGGCTGAGTTCAAGGCCTTCTCAACCAAACATCAGACAACATGTTTTCTAGCTAGCAATCAATGCGTGAGTGATGAGAAAAGGAAAAAGGGAAAAGACATCCAATAAGCATCAACTCTAGTTGACATAGACATGTGCATATCATAAATATATCATTACAAGAAGTCATGACAGCAATAGAACCCTTATATGATGTGATCAAGAGACAATTGCTATGCCATAACACAAAGGTCTGCTATCCTCTAAACATATTACCAAGAAAGGAATAGGCATGACCATCAGATGATATGAAACACAATCCATTCACCACAAGTTTTGAGCATAAGTAAGGATCATTCCTAGATTCAATCAAACGGTAGCAACCATCACCTAAAATGGGGCAGTCATGTGCATTGACAAACAAGATGTGCTTCAAGGAAGGCATGGGGTAGTGCATTTCACTATCAAGTAACAGGGACAACAAGTAGTACAATGGTACAAATGTCATGAGTTAGCAGCCATGAAGTGTAAGACAACATCGTTGTCCTCAAAAAAAACAACACATAGTGATCAAATAAATGTGAAAATCAATGAAAAAAACCAAAAGGAGTCCAAGGTTTCTATGCAAGAACAGGGGATTGATATCTCTCAGTGATAATTCCAAGACACTCATAGTAATGTGTCTACTCACTATCATAATGACTAAGAACAGTCATCAAATGAATGGGGATCAATACATAGACAATCAAAAGAAATGGCAGTCACCATTCAAGTAGTCTACCAAGATCATGATTCTATTTGACAAGGGGCAAGGATCAGTCATGAGTTATGAAGGAGACCATATATGCAAGTAAGCATTTAATCAAGCAACATGGGCTAAATTTCTATAAGGAGTCGCATGACAAAAATAAAAGGAAAAGTAAGTGCATTCAATCTGGTTTGTACTTGTAAAGCACAGTAGGTGTCTTTACATTAAAAACAGTGACTTCAATACATTACAAAATCATTGAGTGCTCAAACTATAATGAGGTAAGCATGCAACAAGATGTGCTCTTGTATTCTTGACTTGTCAATCAGTTGAAAGCATAGTCACCATAGTAGTCCCTACAATTACATGATAATTGTATAATAACTCAATAAGAAAGCAACCATTTATGAAGATAGTTTTGCAGTGGATAGTCATGTGCATACAGTAGCAACTCGAAGGTACAATCCATGATTTATCACTAGAACAGTCCTTTAGATGCAATCTCATGGTAGGGA
>VDFB02054142.1:419186-453001 GCA_007258455.2 Sequoia sempervirens | reverse complement strand
CATGTGGTTACGTTGGAGAGGGATCCCAAATCAAATAAAAATTGAAAGCACACCACAACTATGAATGATGATCATTGAATATGGTGAAGACAATGAAATTTTGTTTGTGGAAACTGATTTGGGCTCATACAAGCCCATTAAGCAATAAGTCATCATGTTGTAAAGTTTGAATAAAGGAAAACTTTTAGAAGATGCACCTACCTCTATTGAAGTCTTGATTGAGGATGATTCAAGTGAAATCGAAGGAATGTTCAATAATTTCTGAGATTTTGTGTTCAAAAGTGTAAAGAAAGAGATAGAAATGGGAAAGGATGCCACCATTAAAAAATTGTTACTCCCCAATTGGTGTAGAATTCACGAGACTTTCCATTCAAAAGTCCCATGAGTTATGTGCAAAATCTCCAAAGAGAAAGTTTCAAAGATGGTCCCACAAGTCTCTTTATAATAAAAACACAAAGAAATTGATGAAGAAGAGGGCTCTTCCATGGAAAATTTGTGATGAATGAGAAAATCAAGCTAGTGGTGGACAAGAACATTCTAGAAACATGTAATCGAGAGGATACATATATCCAACCTTCCAATACTCACTTGGAAAATCAAGTATGGACTTTGAGATTTGATATATCAAAATCTAAGAAAGGAAAAGGAGCTAGATTTGAGCTTGTTAGCCCAACAAGGGAATCATATTTCAATGCTTACAGACACTAGTTCTCCTGCACTAACAATGTCACTGAATATGAATCATTGATTCATGGGTTGATCCTCGTGATCTAGAAAGGAGCCAAAATTGTACATGCCTATGGAGATTCAAATATTGTGATCTGCCAAGTAAGGAAGTAGTATGCTTTCCATGATAGGAGATTAAATCAGTATCACAACAGAGTCTAGGACTAAATCGAGAGCTTTGACACATTCAAAATCAAGCAGACCTATCTACTGGTCAAAGAATCTAGTTGCCAACTCTCGCGCAAGAAGCCAGTTCATTAGAGCCTTTATCCATGGAGGGTTTGAATTTTTTTACAGTGGAATGGGTCTCTACACCGTCAATCCATGATAATATAAATAATTTTCAAGTTTTTGACGATGATAAGCAAATTCTAGATTTTCTAGCATTACCTAGTGTGCTCGAGGCACAAATTATTGATGAAGAAACTAAAGAGGTAGATTTTGATGCCGAAGGGATCCTAAATTTAAAGACAAATGTTATTCCTAGAGCTATGGTTGAATTGGAAAGGTTTTTTGTTCCTGACATATTGAGTAGAAATCAGAGCACTCAAGAAAATAAATGTGAAGCTATCAATTTGGGGACCGATGAGCAAGTAAAGAATGTTTTTATTGTTAAGGTTTGTACATCGAAAGAAAACTAAAGTATCTTATAGGCCATGAAATATTCTTAGATGTGATAGCCTAGGGTTATGAAGATTTGAAAACATATGATAACTCCTTGATTACACACAATCCCATTAAAGCCAAAAAGTAAGTCATTCAGATAGAGGTAGAGGCCCATAAACCAACTACTAGAATGATTAATTTATCAAGAAGTCAAGAAGCTTATTTTAGCTAGGATCATCTTTCTAGTAAGGCACTCGATGTGGGTCACCAATCTAGTTCTAGTTAGAAAGAATAATGGTGAAATAAGGTTATGTGTTGACTTTCGCAATTTGAACAGGGCTTTAAAAAAGAATAATTATCCCTTGCCCTCATTGGATGAAGTATTACAGATTGTTAATGACTCCCAACTGATTTCTTTCCTAGATGGTTACTCTAAATACAACTAGGTGATGGTAGAAGATGTAGATAGACTGAAGACAACTTTCACCACTAAGTGGGGGTATTTTGCATACAGAAGGATGCCTTTTTGCCTAATCATCATCGAAGCAACATTTCAATGAGCCATGCACATTGCTTTCAAGGATTTAGTCAGAAAATGTATAATTATATATATGGATGACTTAACCATGTTTTACAAAAGAAGAAAAGACCACGTTGAGGATCTAAAGAATATTTTCCAGAGATACATAGGAGATATGGCATTTCCCTCAACCCAAAAAAATGCACGTTCGGTGTTATTGAAGGAAAGTTGTTGGGACATGTTATTTCTAAAAAGGGAATCTCAATTGACCTAGACCGTATTGTGGAAATTTTGAAGATTGGTTTTCCAAGAAGTCAGAAGGAGTTGAGATCATTCTTTGGCAAGATCAATTTTATGAGGAAGTTTATAACCGGGTTTACAAAAATTGTCAGACCTTTAAATGAAATATTGAAGAAAAATGCAAAGGTTGATTGCACTCCTTAAATGAGGAAAGAATTTGATGAAATTAAGAAAGTGATAGTAGACTCCCTAGTGTTGGTAATACCTAATTATTCTAGGACATTCTATTTGTACTCCTTTGCTTCAGAACACACTTGTGCAACAATGTTGACCCAGAGGACTAAGGAAAGAGATGAGGATCCAATAGCTTTCATAAGTGCACCTTTGAATGATTTAGAATTGAGGTGGCATAGTGTGGAAAAGTAGGCTTATACTCTAGTAAAGGTAGTTAAGAAATTCAGGTGCTACATCCTAAAGATAAAATTCTATTCCATAGTTCCAAATACCATGGTAAAAACACTACTGATGCAAAATGAACTGGAAGAAAGGAGAGGCAAGTGGGTCATGACTTTGCAAGAATATGACATGGAGATACAACCTATGAAATTGGTTCAAGGGCAAGCTTTGGTGCAAAAAATTGGAATGACTAGACCATTACTTACGCAAAAAACATATGTATTAGAAGAAGTGTCTCTAGGGGAGTAGTATGACGGCATAGTTTATTATTTGTTGAATCATATATTTCCTCCACATTTCAATCTGGTGCAGTGAAGAGCCCAAAGGATGAAGAGCCAAAAATTTGTGCTTCAAGGGTCGGTACTCTATAGAAGAAACCATGAAGGAATTTATTTGAGATGTGTAGGCAAAGAAGAAGCCAAGCAGCTTATGGAGCATTTTCATGAGAGATTTAGAATAGGTCACAGAGGTGGTTTAGCCATAGCTCATCAGATTTCAAGGGCTATATATTACTAGCCTACACTTTCTAGAGATGCTTGTGAACATGTGAAGGCTTTCCATATTTGTCAAAAATTTGCGGATAGAGGGAAGAATCCAGCTATGACGTTATAGCCAGTGATTGAAGTCAGGCTATTTGCTAAGTGGGGATTAGATTTTTTTGGGATGACTAATCCACCTTCTTAAGCACTGTACAAGTACATTTTGACAGCAACAAATTACTACACCAAGTGGATAGAGGCTCGAGCTCTTAAGCTTTGTACGAAAGATGTGGTGATTAAATTCATTGAAAATAATATTATTACAAGATTTGGATTCCCCCATGCTTTGGTTTGTGACAATGGTCCAACTTTTTCATCCTTGAAATTTTCTAAATGAGAATTTCAATATGGGATCACAATGAAGTTCTCATCTAATTATTATCCATAGGGGAATGGACTAGTTGAGTCCACAAACAAGAACTTGCTCAATGCTATTAAAAGATTTCTTGACAAGAACCCCAAGGATTTGCATACACAACTAAGATTTTCTTTGTGGGTAGATAGGACCAGAACAAAGAATTCTTTGGGAACATCTCCCTATCATTTGGTATATGGATAGGACCCTATCTTCCCATTTTAGCTAAGGATATTAACTCTTTAGTTTATTCAAGAATATCTCAAAGGAGAGGACCGAACTCAAACCAAGTTGTCCCAATTGATGCATCTGGAGGAAAAGAGAGATGAAGTGTTGGATAATTTGGCTAAGCATCAAGGGGTTGTGAAAAGGTGGTTTGAAAAGCAAGAAAAGATCAAGTCCTTTAGGATTTCTAACTTGGTCTTATGTTAGGACTAGGCCCATGAAAAGAAAGGTGATCATGAAAAATTCGATAAGTTGTGGCTGGGCCCTTATCAAATTTATGAGATCCTGGGAGATAATGCATTCAAGTTGTGGACATTGTCAGGAGAGAATATCCTGTTGCAGGAAATTCCTCAAGCATTATTTCCAAGCATAGGTTCCCTCCTATGACCTACTTAGTACATAGTTAGATTAGGTTTCTTTTTCTATTTTCCCTTTTGGTTTTTTGTTTGGTATTCTTCCCTTAAGTTGTCTTCTCAAGTGGTTTTGGGTTTGGAATGGGCAAGGATTTTGGAGTTTCCCATTATGAATGGGGTGATGATGTTTTTTTCCCACAACTTGGTTTCCTACCATTGGGTTTTGTGGATTTGTGCAAATTTTGAAAGCTAAGGTTGTTTTCCTCTTTTCATCATTCGGTTTGGAAATAAGCTCGACTCAAGAGGTTAATCAGTTATTATGTCTTAACAAATGAGTTTGAGAATCATAATTCCCTACCTATTTAACAACCACTCTGAGTCATTTTAGTTTCTTGGGAAAGGTTATGGCAAGTGAAAATTCTACGTCTTGCTTCAATGCCACTACAATTCTCAAACCCATTGGAGGCTTCATTACCTCTCAGCAAATTGTAGAATTGATGAAAATCAGTATGAAAGAATAGGTAAAATGTGCTAAAAAGAAATATCTGAAAAAGAAAAAGAAAAAGAGAACAATGAAAAATATATTTGACCTTGAATGTTGGTCTTGGGAACATGCGAATAACTCCATCGGGGCTATGGATGCCTAGCTAGTAGTGGAGCAATATTCATGGGAATTGTAGCGACAACCTCGTCGGGGCTATGGATGCCTGACTAGGAGTGAGGCAATATCCAAGATGCTTTTGAAGATAAGATAATTATATAACTTGTCGTGGCCAATTCTGGAAGGTCAAGATGGTTTAGAGATTGAATGAATGCATATACATACACTCAAAGGATCTTGGATGAAGGTGTTTCGATCCAATATTGGATTCTTCTCCCCTTTTGAGTAAGTTTCATCTTTGTATACTGATTTGAGGGAGATTAGCTAAGGTTCAATTCTTAAAGTTTTTCTAAACACTTTCCCGTGGGGTTTCCAGATGTTGTGACCTTTTCACACATCACCCCATTCAAAATGGGTACCCACTAATTTTTGTCCCATTTGGGTCTTTTGGCTTTGGCTTTGGTTTTGGTTGGTTTTGTAGCTGTCTCTCTTCATTCCTTCTATCTTTCTAGGGATGTACCTATCTTTTGGTCCAATTTGAAGCTTTGGCTAAGTTTGGCTCGTGTGTTTGGACAAGATTAGGGTTTCATTCTTTAGGCTTGGTTTTGAGGTTAAATTGAGTGAGAAAATTGAAATCTAAGCTTGGCATTGCAATTAGGAGGCTTCAGGCAGGTTCCCATTAAAATTTCACTCAATTCTGACAACTTACTATTTTTAGTAAGTACTCAATTTGAGACCCTTTTTTCTCAGGATTTTTGAAAATCTATCTATTACATCATGTTTGGATCCCTTTGAGCTACTTGCCAGCAAAATTTGAGCGAAATTGAGAAACTTTCTATTTTTAGTAAGTCCCCTATTTGTGGTTTTTCTGCTAGGGCTTTTCGAAAATCTCACCATTACATTAGACTCAAGACCCTTCAAAGTGCTTACCTAAAAATTTGAACCAATTCTGAAAACTTACTATTTTTAGTAGGTGCCCCAGTTTAGGGCTTTTATGCTAGGGTTTTAGAAATTTTAATCACACCATTAAGTTTAAACTCTTTCAGAGGACTTGTGGGAAAAATTTCAATTAATTTTGAGAACTTACTATTTTTAGCAGGTCCATCTTTGGCAGGTGTGATTTCATGCAAGAAAACATGGATTTTTAGTCTCTAGAATAGAGCAGTATGCAACAAAAATGGCACTATATACACCTAAAAATGGTCACATCACATTTTTCTGGTAATTAATTAAATATTTTTAATATTTAATTAAATCTCTGAATTCCATCTACGTATAAATAAATTTAAATAATTTATTTATATTGTTCATTCTTTCATTTCGATTAAATAAATAAGTTTATTTAATCATCTTTTCGTATCCATTTCTTAATTAATTAAATAAACATTATGATTTATTTATATTAATTATCATATAATCTTGGCTTGAATATTTTATTCAAATAAAGATTAAATATTCCTTTCTTCTAATTAAATTCTTCTAATATCCATTCACAATTAAATATCTCAAAATATTTAATTAATTCTTCTAATATTTCATATTCTTCTAAAGTCACATCATAATTAAATATCTCAAAATATTTAATTAAATATTCCATAGTGTTAAAATCAAAAATCAAACTCAATAAATTAAATTAAATAAATTTATTTATTTATTTATTTTGGGGATTATCTTCAACATCCGTGGAAGCAAACGGTCAAAACAGAAAAATTAATTTTCTCTATTTCTATGCAGGCTTGTTCCCGTGGGTTGAAGACAGGAATCCATTCTTCTCTCCAACCTCCCAACCTCTTCCATCTTCTTCTCAACCTCTCCATCTCTCACCTTTCAATTCTACCAGACAATCTCACAGCCGTTGATCCTTGCCAGCTAGGATTGTGCCTGCAAAATCCTATAAATAAGACTGTCGGGTACTTCAAATCAGATAGGATCTTTCAGTAAGAAAATTATAGTTAATTTGCATTAAGCTTTTAGCATTCACAGTATTCAAGTTTCATAGCATAGCATAGCATAGAATCATAGCATATAATCAATGGCATCTTTCGTTTACAGCCCCTGTGCATAATCCACAACCCCTGTTCATATTCGTCAGCACTTTCACCTTCACTAGCATATAGGATAGAATTTCCATTTGCATACTCATTCTACAGATAGCCATTTGGAGAAGCTGAGCTTACACAAATCTGAGAGCAACAGCTTTGAACGAATCTCTGGAGATAGAGGAAGATGGAACGCCTCTGAGGAAGTTTTATTTCTTTCTTTGAAATTAAATCAATTAACAATTTCTTCAGTATAATGTTCCATTAAATGTGTGTTTTGTTTTCAATTAGATTACATATTTTAACATACACATTTTTGGCACCCACCCTGGGGCTCTTGTCCCCATTTTTAATATCTTTTTGCAGGTTTCTTTGACAAGTTACGGACAAAAATAGCGGATTAGCGCAAGAAACACCTTTCGGAATAATTATACCCAGTTTAGCATATTTGATTGTTTTTGCAGTGCCCGTGAAGATTATTGTAGTGCCTTTCAGAGTTCCTGTAGTGCTTTTCAAAGTTCTTACAGCGCATTTGATTATTTTTGTAGCGCCCGTGAAGATTATTGCAACACTTTTCAGAGTTGTTACAGCGCATTTAATAGTTTCTACAGTGCTTTTAAAAAATTCTGCAACACCTATAATAAATTCTCCAGTGCCCATAATGTCTGTTATAGCACAAATTTTAGAAAATTAGTAAATTGTAATCTGTAAGTTTAAAACAGTTTAACTGAATCTGACGCAACCGCAGACAGTTAGTAGTTTTAAAAGTAAAATGAAGCAATCCTAGGGTAGACACCTAACTTAAAATAAAGCAATCTTAGGGTAGACACTTTAAAATTAAAAATGAAGCAATCCTAGGGTAGAAATTTCACATTTCATTTTGGGTTAAAAAGAATTTCGTGTTTGTGTGAAGCAACATCTTCACTTAGCATATAAAATCTTTATTTTTGGCTTAAAATAAATCCTTGTTTGCTTTGTTTTTGGTGATAGGCCTATGCTCTCCCCTTAACTGGGTGATCAAAATGCCAAACTCGCCTATTTCCCTTTATGCAACTTCTTGTTTTATTAATAACTTTTACAAGGCATGCCGTAGCGAGAAAAAGTACTCACCCTACAGGAACGACCTAAGTGGGAACAACTAAAGCCAAGTTTTCCAACCCACTATAATCAAATGCGGATGGTTGATGAAAATCCCATTTTACGGTAGTGTGCATTGATAACCATCCTCAAAGCCTTTGTTCTAAAGTTAGGGAGGTCTCTCGAGGGAGTCTATCATTTGCAGCACCGAACATAAACCCTTTCTAAGAACTTAGTGTAGTATCTTACCGAGTCAGTTTCCGAACATCATATTCATCATAGTGTAGGGGAGGGAAGAATCTACCCCCAAGATACTCACCATATAATTTCCAAGGATTGTTTGCTCAGGGGATCCGGTATCCACTTCCGTCACTCTGAGTATGCACCTGGAAAAGACAAAAACACAGGCGCCCTTTCGGGGGTGACACGGTTGTGTGAGTCAACGCAATTTTAAGATGTGGGATATTGATTACTATGATGACCTACTTGAGAACTAAGAGTGAGTCTGTTTGAAGTGCTTATCATGTGTAAAACCCGTTAAAACAATTTTTGAACAACATTTTGATTATACACTTGATGTTTAGCACAGGACTTAAGACAACTATTTTACAACTTGTTTGATGTGTTTTCAATACACTAATTCAGATAAGATCATCCAACACTCACTATCACATTGATTAATCTCATGTTACGAGATTGGAAATCCACAACATTTGTAAAGAAATCTGTTTTGAAAAGGATTAAAAAGCCAAAGAAACCCCTCAACCACAAGAAATTATTGAAGAAGAGACGATTCTTGTATCAAAGCCGTAAAGTTTTACTCAAATATAGAACCTTTATTCATAGGTATCATGATTGTGTTAGAGGTCTTTCAGATGATTACGCTATAGAACCTTTGTATTCACAAGCTTACTTTCAAAGAAGAGCCCTTTCTCAAAGGCATAATCATAGTCAACACATTTGTTTCAGTTATATTCCCCAACCTGCAATTGAATATTCTACTTGTCCAAATCAAATTTTGCAATAGAGAACTTAGAATACATTAGGTATCCATCATAAAATCCATCCTTTTACAAATCCATGATCAAAACTTCATAAAGTGCAAAATCTTCTTTTTCTTGATCTTTTGCTTAAATTTCCGCTAACAGGATTTTCATCCTTTCACTTAGGGAACAACACAAGCTAAAGATTATAAATTTTGTGTAAGTCATAGAATCTTCATTCTATCCTGACTTTCATATATATCACATAAATTGCACTATTTCATTCTTTTGATCAAAAGTAAGTAGAACTTGGAACAAAACCTATGCCTGTCTTCACGAGATCTCAAAAAAAAATGGAAAAAGACGAGGGAGAAACCACTACAAGTAAAATGGGTGACCATAATGAAAAAGGAGAGGAAACATTTAATCTTGATGAATTAACAAAAGAAAAGCTTCAAGAAGCAAAACAAGATCCCCAATTCCATACTCTTATGGAAAGGATTTTAGAACGAAACAAAGAAAGATACTTTCTTTCGTTGGCTAATCAAGGAGCTAAGTTACCTCACAATTTTGACATAGAAGGTATTAAATAGAGTCTTGAAACTCCTTCTAATGACTTTAGTGCCCTTACTCAACAGATAAAAGAATTACAAGGGCAAATAAAAGAAATGCAAGGGGATACAACAAAGAAATATGTTTTGGAAGACATATCTCCTTATCCATTTGATAGGAGTCTTCAAATGATCCCATTTCCAAAACATTACGAAATCCCTAAGTATGATAGGTATAATGGAAAAACTGATCCCATTGACCATGTGAGGGATTTCTGAAATATGAGTCTAGAATTCGCCTATGACGATACATACTTAATGCGATTATTTCCACAAAGTCTAGGTGTACAATCCATGGAGTGGCTTTCTAAGATCACTTCACCCATCAAAACTTTTGTGGAGTTAATAAATCAGTTTATATCACAATACACCTACAACATTCAACATCCGATAACAATGCTTGATCTTTGTAAAGTGAAACAAAAAGTAGGAGAACCCTTCACGACATTTTTACAAAGGTGGAGAAGGTTATTTGCACGATATTCTTGTCCTATTCCTGAAAAGGAAAAGATGGATATCTTCATCAATAGCTTACATCCAAAATTAAGCTATAGGCTTAATCTTCATTGCCCTCATAACTTTGAAAAATTGATTGAAAATGAAATCACCATTGAAGGGGCCTTGGTTAAAAGAGGAGTGATAAAACTTGATAATCCAAATACATAAAATCAAAACAACAACGATAAAACAAGGTTTTGGAACAGAAACAAAAATGTTGTCAATGATGGTATAGTGGATGCAAATAATCTGCGAACTAGACCATCTGTTTTCAATCTATCAAGTGCTCCACAAACCAATCAACAAGGAAACAACAATCAACAAGGACAAACCTCCAAGAAAGAAAACATGACCAATCAAAATACTAATCAAAATTGTGGTAATTTCAATAATAATCTTGGCAATACCCAAACATCAAATCCGTCCAGACCTCCATTCTTTTCAAATCGACAAAATTTTACCGCTTTGGGTCAATCTCTTGAGTCTGCTCTCAAGGAGCTTCTTGATAATAAGGTTATCACCTTACCACCACAAAGAGATTATGAGCCACGAGTCAAACCCCCATCATGGAATGACTCATATTATTGCAATTATCATCAATGTAACGGTCATAGAACAAACAGTTGTCAAGCTTTGAAAAATCTAGTACAAGATTTAATTGACAATGGTACCATTACAATTGAGGGACATCATACCAATGACGATAATCAAGCATTTAAATACCCTTTACCAAACTATCAAAAGGGGGAAACATCGGATACAAAAGCCAAAAGCATACACAATGTTGAAGACAATATAATCCGTCACATCTATGCAGATGATCAATGGGTTAATGTTATCAAAATCAAGGGAAAACAAGAATATCAACAGGTTAATGTGACAACAAGAGGTCAAGCAAAAGTTTTTCTAAAAGGAAGTTCATCTAAAACGACTATTTCTCCTCCAAGTCAGTATAATCTGGTTGATCAACTGAGAAAAACATCAGCTCAAATCTCTATCCTTGAACTTCTTAAAATATCTCCCATACATAAGAATATTTTAGAAGAAGCTCTTGTAAACACAATTGTTGACACTGATCTGGATGTAAACAAATTTCAAGCTATGGTGGGACATTTGTCTTCCCCCACTTGTCTTTCATTTTCCGATAAAGATGATGCCTCTATGACACATCCACATAATTCCTCCCTCTATCTTGAAATCATGATCCATAAACATTGAATTAGACGTTTCTTAATAGATGGAGGAGCCGGTTTGAATATTTGTACCTTAAAGCTAATAAATGCCTTGGGAGTATCAGAAAATGAAATTGATCCATGAAGGAAGATAACTATCAAGGCACATGATGATGAAGAAAGAGCTTCTAAAGGATTAATATTGTTACCTATCAGAGTGGGACCTATTGTGAAGAACACATTTTTTCAGATTCTAGATCAAGATCCTTCTTATAACATACTTTTGGGTCATCCATGGATTCATGATATGCAAGCAGTACCATCAATGCATCATCAATGTATCAAGTTTCCATATGATGGATAGGAAATAACTATACAAGCTGATTACAATAGTACCCAAACTTGTTCAAATCTTTGAGTAGCTAAAAATGTCTTTGTGCCACACAATAGGGAAGCTCTTGCTATTTCTTCTTCTAAATTACAAGTCCAATTGCAAGAATTGACAAAGAATCTTGATACTAAGCTGAAGTTTAAAGACAAAGGGGTAGGTGAATATTCACTATCTCTTTCTACCTTACCTCATTCTCTGAGGTCACATGGGCAACCTACCTTATCAAATCAAAAGATTTCAATAGCTTCTATATCCCAAGCTTCTATCCCAATCACAAATTTTGATGGAAAATTCATTAAAGCTAATACCACTAAAGAAGAAGATGAAGATAGGGACATCCTAAATTGGCTATACAAAGATGAAGATGACTCTCTCTTGCACATTAAGTTACCTATAGAACAATATGGTAAGGGGTACACTATCACGCAGAAAATGGGCTATGAAAGAAATGGTCCTATAGGAAAAAGAAGAGAAGGAATCATGGAACCAATTCAACCTATTTCAAAGCATTCAAGTGATAAAACAGGACTTGGATATGGTAAATATAAAGAAGAATCTACTTCACAGCAAGCACAATCAACTCATGAAGGAGGATCAGTGTCAGATAGACCTCATGAATCAATTTTCCAATTGCAGAATAGTTCAGATATTGATTCTAATGAATATGAATGGGACACCATTTATAATGATGAATTTTGGAGAGATAAACAAGTTGATACCATACACAAATATGCACCTGTTCTCATACAAGGAGAAGGCTCAAGGCCTCCACTTGATTTTGTTTTACAAAGCGATCATGACTCAAGTGAGGATGATTTAGATTCTAATGAGATTGACAATCAACAGGAGAATACCATCATAGACCTTGTCTATCATGAGGATAATAACCATATCATGACTTTAAAAATTCAAGACCTTACCCAACCTAATGATTCCATGCCTTTAGTTTATCCAGAACTTATTGATTGGGACATTGACGCACCTATCCACATTCCTACATTCCATGATGATGAGGATATTATAAATTTCCTTTGTCTCTCAAATGAAGAAAACAATTGTTTCATTCTAGAATTTCATACTCATGATTTTGATAAGGAGGGAGTCAAGTCTCTTAGCTACAAAATAAATGAAATAAAAGATGGATCTATTGGTGAAAACTGAACAATGGCAGTGATAGATCAAAACAAGAGAAAAATAAAGAGCGAATCCGATAGTGAAAACATTTTTGAGGCACTGAAGGATGAGAAACTTGACACTCTTCCCAAGTATTATCATGAAAGATCTTCTATTTTGATTAAACCAAAAGAATCAATCAACATAAGTACAGCAGAGCAGCCAAAAATCTTACAACTTGCAGCATCATTAACAATTGAAGAAGTCCTGAAATTCATGGAATTCTTGAAGGAAAATCAAATCAATTTTGCTTGGTCATATGCTGATATGCCAGGGTTAGATCCTAATCTGATAATGCATCATTTATCTATCGAAGCAGGGGAAAAACCTGTGAAGCAAAAGCTAAGAAAAATGCATCCACATGTTGCATTATTGGTCAAAGAAGAATTAAAAAATCTTTTGGATGTTGGATTCATTCGGGCTATTGATTATGCCGAATGGATTTCCAATATCGTACCTATTTCAAAACCAGATGGAAGGATCAGAGTTTGTACAGATTTCAGAGATTTAAATAAAGCTTGTCCCAAAGATGACTTCCCTTTGCCTAACATAGATATGATTGTTGATTTAACTGTTGGCCATGCAATGTATTCATTAATGGATGGATTTTCAGGATATAACCAAATAAAGATTGCACTAGAGGATCAAGATAAAATATTGTTTACATGCCCTTTAGGTACCTATTGCTGGAATGTAATGCCATTTGGGTTAAATAATGTCAGAGCCACTTATCAAAGAGCAATGACAACTATTTTTCATGATATGATGCATACATTCATGGAAGATTATGTTGATGATTTACTTGCCAAATCTCACACACGAGAAGAAAATCTAGAAATATTGTCAAAAATATTTACCAGAATGGAGAAGTTCAATGTTCAACTCAATCCAAAGAAATGTGTCTTCAGCGTGACATTTGGAAAACTCCTAGAATACATTATTTCAGAAAAGGGTATAGAGGTTGATCCAGAAAAAGTACAAGCTATAATGGACATGCCCCCACCATGAAATATCAGTCAACTTCAATCATTGCAAGGAAGATTACAGTCCATCAGAAGGTTTATAGCTCAACTGGCAGACAAAAGCTTTCCATTTACACATTTATTGCATAAAAATGTCCCATTCAAATGGGATGGAAAATGTGAAGTAGCATTCAATCAGATCAAGCAATATATTATGCATCCACTAGTTTTAATTCCACCTATTCCAGGAGAGCCACTCATACTCTATATTTCAGCAATAGAAGTATCTTTGGGAGCATTGCTAGCACAAGAAGATTCTACAGGGAAAGAAAAGGCCATATACTATATCAGCAGAACCTTAACAAGACATGAGTTAAACTACAGTTTCATTGAAAAAGCTTGCCTTGCAGTGGTGTTTGCTTCTCAAAAGTTGCGACACTATATGTTGGCTCATACAGTTAAACTAATAACCAAGATTTATCCATTGAAATACCTATTAAGTAGAGCTACTTTAACAGGGAGACTAGCAAAATGGGTAATGATCTTAAGTGAGTTTGGCATTCATTATGTAGATTGAAAGGCTATTAAATGATAGGTCATTGCAGATCAGTTGGCTGAAGCACCTTTACAAGAAGAAAATCAAATGCATATTGAGTTTCCTGATGCAGATGTCTTCACAGCAACAATGTAGAGACCATGGACATTGTACTTTGATGGATCTTATACACAATATGGCTCGGGGGCAGGGATTCTCTTTGTTACATCTGAAGGACATACCATTTCACGATCATATCGGTTGTGTTTCCTTGCACAAATAACATAGCTGAATATGAGGCATTGCTCATAGGATTGAAAATAGCCTTGGAATGGCGGATTACAGAGCTGCAAGTCTATGGTGATTCACAACTTGTCATTAATCAAATTAATGATGATTATCAAACTAAAGATGATAAGTTGTTACCTTATAAGAACATGGTGGATGATTATAAAAGGTATTTTGTGTCAATCAAGTTTTCACAAATATCAAGAATTGATAATAAAGCTGCAGATGCAATGGCTACCATTGCTTCCTTATTACAACTATCAGAAGATCAAATCAAGCATGAATTCTTAGTGGAACAATTTTTTTCTCTTGCCTATGATAATACTGAGACCCAAGTTATATGTCATTTAAATGGTTTTGATTCACCTTTATATGGCAAGACTTATACCTACCTCAAAGATAACATCTTACCTCCGGATTTATCCTAAAATCAAAAAAGGAACTTTATACGCCAATCATTTCGTTATATTATAATTGCCGATATCCTTTACAGACATGGTCTTGATGGTACACTCCTTAGATGTCTTGAACCTGACAAATCTAAAAAATCCTTACAAGAGGTTCATGGTGGTATTTGTGGAACTCATTCGAGTGGTTTTACCTTAGCCAAGAAACTTGTCAGAATGGGATACTATTGGCCTACCATGGAGAAAGATTCTTTTACTTTTGTCAAGAAGTGTTCTAAATGTCAGATTCACGGGAATCTTATTCATGCACCTGCACATGAACTACAACCTTTCACTTCAACATGGCCTTTTTCTCAGTGGGGATTAGATTTTGTTGGTAAAATACACCTTTCATCATCAAATGGACATAAATTTATCATCACAGCTACGGAGTATTTTACAAAATGGATTGAAGCTGTTCCTTTGACAACAGTGACTGGTAAACAAATATATTTATTTATCTTAAATTACATTATCTATCGATATGGAATTCCTAATTCTATTATCACTGATAATGGAAGGCCTTTTAAGAATCAAGATGTGGATGAACTTTGTGAAATATTTCACATCCAACATAGATTTTCTACACCTTACTATCCCCAGGGTAATGGTCAAGCAGAAGCTTCCAACAAACAATCTTGAAGATCTTGAAGAAGACAGTAAATGATGTCAGTCGTGATTGGCATATTCAATTAAATCCAGCTTTGTGGGCATATAGAACAAGCATTCACACACCAATAGGAGCTACACCATATGCTTTGGTCTATGGAGCAGAAGCAATCTTACCACTAGAGGTTGAAATACCTTCGCTTAGGGTCTCACTCAAGGGATTGATAAGTGATGAGGACTACAAAATATCTCGTCTCCAAGAGCTAGAACTGTTAGATGAAAGACGTCAACAAGCAGCTGACCATTTGAAGGGTTATCAACAGATTATGTCACATAGTTATAATCACAAAGTTAAACCACAAAAATTTCAAGTGGTTGATTTAGTCCTGAGAGAAAATCCACGTAATCAACAAGACGGAGAAAAGAAAGGGAAATTTGAACCTAATTGGCTTGGTCCATTTGTCATCATTTCAGCATACGGTTCTAGTGCATATCAGTTATCCACGTCAGAAGGGGACCTGTTTGAAGAGCCAATCAATAGTATTCATTTGAAGAAGTTCTATGTCTAAAAAGTCCTAAAAAAATCAAAAAATTCATAAAAATTCCTGAAAAAATCAAAAAAATCATAAAAAGTCTTGAAAAAATAAAAAAAAATCATAAAAGTCTGAAGAAATAAAAAAATCATAAAAAGTCTTGAAATTTTTTTAAAAAAATCATAAAAAAGTCCTGAAAAAAATATTAAAAAAAATAGAAAAATCCTGAAAAAATGCAATAAAAACAAGTGGTGAAAACCTGGAAAACGGGTGCTACTTAAAATAGGCTCCTCCATCTATTATTTTATGTCTTACATTCACTTTAGGTATCATCCATTCATATCTATCATTTGTATATATCTTTCATATCCATATCATACGACGGGGATCCTTTTGTTTCATCATGGCTTGATGAAATTTGTACATATTCATACTCTTTAGGTTGTGTTTATACTAGGGGTGGGAAACATAGACTGAACAAATAAGAAAGGGGCAATGTACTTTTCAAACATCACAAACAAACACAAAATAGTTTGTCAAAATAAACAAACATGGTCGTATCAAATCAATCAAAACATGCTTATTCAATGCCAATTGACATCAAAACAACATGATTCAAACAACTATTGAAACGAGAACATCAATGATGATAATCATTTTGGATGATTTTAATTTGAATGAATGTTTGGAATACTTTAAGCAAGATTTGAATGGTTGTTTGATTTTTCTATCATATCTCTAGAGCAATTCAATGATGTACTGAACTAGAAAAGCAAGGAAGGAGTATGATTTTTCTTTGTCTGCTGTTTGTGAGGAAATCATTAGTACTATGCAAATTGGTCGCGAGACATGCTCTACTATGTACCATGGATGACATTTTAGAATTTGCATAAGAAACAGGTTAACTCTTGTCTGTTTATGCAAGCAATACTCAGGTCATCTCGGTTCAATTATACCTAGATGCTTGTATTAAATTGCTATATTAAAATCATGAAAGCAATACTCAGGTCATCACTGGTGATAACATACCCTTTGATGCTTGTATTAACTTTCAACATTTCAAAGCTCTATGATGATACAAAAAGCATGAATAAGCTCTCCAAATGGCAATACTGTATGAATGTTCTGCATGATTAATATAGATTACATTCATGTTAGAATCTGCATTTTGCATTCATAAATTTCCCAAAAAGCTGGCAAAGAATCAAATGGTTTATATCTTTTTGAATACATGACTGAGTATATTTTGACATTCACAAAAACATCATTTCATACATTTTTCATATATATTTGCATTAGAAAATCATAAAATAAAGCATACATCATCAACATTCATAAAAATGTCTAAATGATATTATCCATCGTATTCATACAATCATGCATTAATAGATTTTCATTCATCTCATAAATCATGTATACATATATATCATAACCATGAAACCATCATATTGTACACATCATTTAGAAACATTTATATCATCATAAATGATCATTGCATTTCATATATCTCAAAAATGAATGTCAAAATGTACAAGGATGTCAACTACAAATGATATAACATCATCAAAAATGAGATCATCTCAACATGTATACAAAATGTCTCGACAGAGTATCACAAAAATATCATCTACAATACACTAGGCAGTGCTATCCTCTGATGGAGCTGGTCTGGGACCTATACCACCTGCCCCTAATGGACCTGTACCACCTGCCCCTGATGGACCTGCACCGCATGTCCCTGATGGTCCTCCTGGAGGTAATGGTTGTGTCACACCCCTACTGGTAGTACGAGAACAACTATGGGTAGACCGTGACTGAGCATAAATCTCCCTCTGCTCAGGTGGAACCGCATCATGATATCTAGTCTTGTAAAACTCAGCCTCTCGGGTGGCTCTAGTCACCTCTCTGATCATATCACCAGTCAAAGTGCTACCTGCTACTCTCTATAGGCTATCTGCCAAAGCAATGGACTACTCACCCCGCTGTCTCACTGTATCCCTCTCAGCAGTAACTGAAGTCAACTGTCCCTGCAACTATGAAATCAAGGCCTGTTCCTATGCTAGCTGGGTCTACAAACTCTGTACTGTACTCTGTAAAGAGGATATCTAACCTAATACTGCTAGATCCACTAAAGAAGATGGATCTGTGTGTTGCATCCGTGATCCACCTCTGCCACCTCTCCTTCCACCTCTCCTACCACCTCTATCATCGCCTCTACCACCATCACCTCTACCTCCACCCTCCTCATCATCACCCCCCTCCTCATCATCTTCTCCACTCTCATCATCATCACTGTCGTCTGAATCGTCATCCTTTGACGCTGAGTTTCTCTATCATCGTCTCTGTGCAGTAATAGAAGCAATAGCCTCATCAGGATCAAACATACGTGGTGCCGGATGCTCTAAGATATACTGAAAATACTCTGGTGTTGTCCCTGCATCAAGGACATCCACTTGGTAATCCCACATCACCGCTCCTAAACTGATGAACTCTGCCACCGCTGTCTCATATGAAATCCATGGACCCCATACTGCAAGCTCTGGCTGTCGTCGTGCATAAATGGCAGAACCCGTAGGCATACCCTGAATCTGACCAAACTGTCGACATACTCATCTAGCAAGAAATCTCTCAATGATCCATGGAGTACGTCCAATCAAAAATCTAGAAGTACATACATACGACATCTCCCTCGCATCCTCTGGCCATGGCTCACAATCTAAATATGGTCGCCAACATATTGTATCCAGATCATCTAAAAGCCGCTGCCAATGCACTAGTTTGCCCAGTCTCGGCTAAGAATAATATGCGCATATCTCCATCTATACGATCGACCAGCCGGTCGCTGTCCTCGATTCAATGGATGTAAAACAGCAAAGTGCTCCCATGCCCATATTTTTAATAATGAGCACCCAACAACAAAACTCTGACCTCTACCATAAACAATATGATGTAACTCATCATATAAGTGGGCTAGCATGCATGTACCCCATGCATACCATGTCCCCTGTATCACCATACTCTCCAAAACATGACCCCACTCGATCATGAACCCCTTCGACCTATGGTCGGGGCATAATACACCTCCAATAAATTTTGCAAGTACAGCTGGTAAAGGCGGGTATGTATCTATCATCTCAGCCCATGGGATGAAATATCCAACAATCTGATCATCTCTAAATATCCGTCTCAAAGAATCATTGCCTCCAACCTCTCGGCTATCAAATACAACTATCTCTCCCATCACTAGGATCTGCAAGATGTGATATACATCCTCAGGGGTCACTGTAATCTCTCTAGTCGGTAAATGAAATGTGTTGGTGTCACTATGCCACCGCTCTGCAAGTGCTGTCAATAAAGCCATGTTGAGGTGAACCTCAGGCATATCAAACAATGAACTCAATCCACAAGCATCAATCACATCTCGATCTGACTGTAACAGATGTGGAATCAAACCCCATGTACTCGGGAATGCCTCCCGTGACTGTAAAACGCCCAATCTCTCCTATTGACACATTATCAAAGCAAAATCAATATCAACTAATCATGACTCATAAATCAAATCTGAACATCAAACTATTTGTTTTTCATTTTCATGAAAGCAGATAATCAACATCATGTTTAATTTTAACAACTTTAGAAGCAAACTTATCAGTCCTATTTGTTTTTAACAACTTTAAAAACAAATTTATCAGTTCTAATTTGTTTTCCAATAACTTTGGGAACAAATTTATTACTCACAAAACATCAATCAATCAAGGGCGCTACAGAAAACATCAAGGGCTCTACAAAAATGATCACGAGCGCTGCAAAATCTATCATATATGCTACAAAATTAAATGCGCTACGAAAAATATCAAATGCGCTATGAAAAGCCTTAAGGGAGCTAAAACACCAAATTTTCCACATAAACATTGAAAAACGTGCAACAAACAGAAAATTTTCAAAAAAGCAGGAGTTTCACGAGATACATACCTGAGGTCCATAGTGCGCTGACTGCTAATGTCGCCGGATACGCTCGAAACGGTGCTGGTGAATGGGAAGTGCCATCTTTCTCACTCGAGAGCTCAAAATTTGCAAATTTTACTAGGTTAAAATTGAAAATGACATGGAAAATGACATTTTTAACCTATATAAAGGTAAAATTGGTGGATTTTATTACATTTTAACATAGTAGGGGCAATTTATTCATCAATTTTTCATTTCACATCTTTCTGGGTCAATTTCTTCACATCATTATTTTCAAATGATGAATCGACATCTTCAAAATCATAAAAATCAAAAAATTCCACAAAAATCTAAAAAAATAAAAAATTCACAAAAATTCAAAATATTATCGATTCATCGTTTGTGGGGGCATATACTATCAACATTTCAACAATTAACATCTGGGGAAAATTTCAAAATTCTTTGAAGCAATGCGTAAAACACATCACTTCAAAGAGGGGCAAAATGTATACACCTAAAAATGGTCACATCAAATTTGTCTGGTAATTAATTAAATATTTTTAATATTTAATTAAATCTCTAAATTCCATCTACGTATAAATAAATTTAAATAATTTATTTATATTGTTCATTCTTTCATTTCGATTAAATAAATAAGTTTATTTAATCATCTTTTCGTATCCATTTCTTAATTAATTAAATAAACATTATGATTTATTTATATTAATTATCATATAATCTTGGCTTGAATATTTTATTCAAATAAAGATTAAATATTTCTTTCTTCTAATTAAATTCTTCTAATATCCATTCACAATTAAATATCTCAAAATATTTAATTAATTCTTCTAATATTTCATATTCTTCTAAAGTCACATCATAATTAAATATCTCAAAATATTTAATTAAATCTTCCATAGTGTTAAAATCAAAAATCAAACTCAATAAATTAAATTAAATAAATTTATTTATTTATTTATTTTGGGGATTATCTTCAACATCCGTGGAAGCAAATGGTCAAAACAGAAAAATTAATTTTCTCTATTTCTGTGCAGGCTTGTTCCCATGGGTTGAAGACAGGAATCCATTCTTCTCTCCAACCTCCCAACCTCTTCCATCTTCTTCTCAACCTCTCCATCTCTTACCTTTCAATTCTACCAGAAAATCTCACAGCCGTTGATCCTTACCAGCCAGGATTGTGCCTACAAAAATCTATAAATAAGACTGCCGGGTACTTCAAATTAGATCAGAGCTTTCAGTAAGAAAATTATAGTTAATTTGCATTAAGATTTTAGCATTCATAGTATTCAGGTTTCATAGCATAGCATAGCATAGAATCATAGCATAGAATCAATGGCATCTTCCGTTTACATCCCCTGTGCATAATCCACAGCCCCTGTTCATATCTGTCAGCACTTTCACATTCACTAGCATATAGGATAGAATTTTCATTTGCATACTCATTCTGCAGACAGCCATTTGGAGAAGCTGAGCTTACACAAATCTAAGAGCAACAACTTTGAATGAATCTTTGGAGATAGAGGAAGATGGAACACCTCTGAGGAAGTTTTATTTCTTTGTTTGAAATTAAATCAATTAACAATTTCTTCAGTGTAATGTTCCATTAAATGTGTGTTTTGTTTTCAATTAGATTACATATTTTAACATACACAGGCAGCAAATAGAGTTCTACAAAAGTGCATGCAATGAAATTAGGGTTTCCTACTTCCATGCCTAAAATGAAGAGAAAACCTTGAGAAAAATTGAAAACTAATGTATCCCACAGTGATCAGCATTCTTTGAGGAATCTACTAGTAAAATTTGAGCACATTCTACATACTTACTATTTTTAGTAAGTCACTTCTAGAACAAGGCTTAAGATAGGAGGTGCATGCAAAAGGCTAGTGTGAATAGATTAGTCATGCAATGAGGGTCAGGGTGAGTGAAGATGAAGCCTTTAGAAGTCAAAAATTCATGAAAATCACAAAGACTTTAGAAGTTGCTAAAAATAGAAAGCGGGGGAAAGCCAATCAAAATTGGCTAAGTCTTCAAGATTCACTCTTGGGAAGTTTCTTTAACACTCCAGATGCAAATGTTCCTAAGGATTTCAAATATCAACTTCAAAAACACCTAAGGAAAGGGAAAATGAAGTAGGAGGGGTCATATGTGCCCAAGAGGTGGATGAGAGGAGATCAAATAATTTCTAAGGCATTGAAGGCATGAAATTTGAAGCCACCCCCTTAAATGTGCCCAAGGAGTATAAGATGGGAAAAAAATTTCTAAGGAAAATAAAATAAAATCAGATTGGATTAAATGTGCCCAAGGGAAGTGTGAGTCAAGATGCAGAAAATTTGCCTAAAGAATAAAAACAAAACAACACTATCTTATGCGCCCTAATACAAAGAGGAAAAATCCACCCAAGGAGGAAATTGGATGGGTAAGAAAATATTCTAGGTCATGAAAATGAAGAATGACCCATCAAAACGTGCCCTACTAAAGAGTTTCAAAAATGGCTAAGGCATATGAAAGCACAAGGGGTCATATGCACCCTAGGAGGAAGAGTTTGGATAAAAAAAAGAATGTCTAAGGAAATTTGGATAATGAGAGCACAACCCCTTAAATGCACCCTTGAGGAGATTGAAAGCACAAGGATGAAAATTTTCCCATCATGGAGAATTTGGATAAAATAATTTCTAAGGCGAAAAACATAACACACCCATCAAAATGCACCCTAAGAAGAAAAGGTTGTGAAATTTTTCTAGGACATTGGAGATCAAACTTGAAACACCAAGGGTGCAAATGCAGCTTAGAGTGTGAGCTACACCCCTCAAATATGCCATGATAAATTTGGGCTAAAATTTCCAAGGTATGAAATATGGAACACAAGAGGTGAAATGTGCCCATGTATAGGGGTAAATTTTCAAAGTTGGAGATATTAAAAGAATTAAATAATTCCCCATGAAGTTATTTGAGATAGCAAAAAGATAACGAGTAGTTAAAAGGGGAAAATTCAAGTTTTTCGAAAGAATACTCAATGAAGGAAAGTTTTATGATGACTGGGACCCATCTAGGTGACAAATCGCCTATCTCCTCTCTAAAGTTAGAAATTCCCAAGTAGTGGAAGGAGAGATTTAATGAACTTGCTAAAATAAACTCCCTCACACAATTATTTAAGCCATGAAGTTTTTATTTTTTTTCTCACCATTTGCATGTGCAAAATTCTAGCTCTGAGAGTGAGAAGAAAACTGTGAGGTGAAGTTGTTGAAGTGGGTAAGTTAAATCAGCAAGCTTGGGTGAAATTTTTCTAAGTACCAAAAGTTATACTACTCAAAAAAGTATTGATGTTTGAAGTACAAAATTTTTAATGCTGAAGGCTCTTCATTTTTGAAGTTTACTCCATATTTGGGCCATCCAGAGGTTATTTATCTTTTGAGTTTGAATTTTAGTGCTTAATCTTTTATTTTGCAGGATGGCTGAAGTAGGCAGAGTCAAGAAAGCTATAGGAAAGGCCACAAATGCTAAATCATGCAAATCCAATGTATCTAGGCAGGCAGTGATAAAGAAGCTGAGCAAGACGTTTCTTCCTGAGTCCAAGTTTACATCAAATTTGGGAGACCTAAGTGATACAAATCTTTGTTTTTACAATCTTGGAGTACTCAGAGGTCAAATGTATGGGCTAGGTTGCCACCCTCCATCAATCACAACACATATGATTATGAAAAGTGGACTATACGTAGCTGTTGGTTTTGCACCAACCATCCATTGTTTGGAGCTAATCATGGAGTGCACCAACTGCTACATGCTAGAGCGAAGAACCATTATTTCCCATGATGGAAAATTGTTTGCCAATCTCACACCTGAATCCATTGGAGAGGCATTTCAAATTCCTACTTCTAACAGGATGGTGTACAAAATAAGGGAGAGGGCTAAAAGGTTGTATGCCTCTACTTTTGAAATATGCGTGGGCATGCTAAATTTAGTTTGGATGCAAAAACCTAGGCCTCCTTGCACCAAGCTGCCCAAGAATATTATCTTTGATGATGTGCAATAGGAGCACTGTGATTTGATAATTATGCTCAACTGAGTGAATGAAAGATCTCAATCATACATCTTCAACCCATGTATGTTTTACTACATCAGGATTGTCATGGAAGAGAAAGAATGCATTGACTAGGAAAGAATGATAAGTGACAATTTGGATGAGTAGTTTAGGAATTTGAGGAGAACCAAGAAATTCTACATGAGCTCATATGTGATATATATGCTGGCTCGAATGACTAAGTATAGGGAAATAACTTATAAGGATTCAATTGGGTGTGGTCCTCAATAGTTCAAAATTCATGAAGCTTGCCCACAATTGCACCTGAGTAACACCTCCAGCTACAAAATGGTGAATGATGCCTTCACCATGCATATAGCTAGGACTCTTCAATAGAGAACTCAACAAAGAATATCAAAAGAGGCCCAAGAACTAATCAAAGAATATGGATATTAGTTTATCCAATTTCCAAAGTTTAGCTATATTAGGCTGCAAAGGTTCACATCATATCCATGATATAGATTACCAAGATACCCCATAGATAGGATGGTAATGTTAGAAGTATCTAGGAAACTCACTACCTATGATAGGATTCATAGAAAGAAGAAGAAAGGAGGGTTGGATTTCCTGATCATCATGAGAAATTCAAACAAGGTTTTTTCATCCTTGTTGGCAGCCAAAGAAGCCAAAGATGAACTATAGTTCTTCCACCTCTCTTACCACACCAGGAGATAGGATTTCAATCCTTCTAACAATATCAGAATGTTGCAAAGTTTGAAGCATAGGAACAAGGCACATATTGAGGACTTTTGGGCTAATGCACTAGATGATGCTAAAATTAGAAGAAGGTTTACTAGAATTCCCTTGAAGATGATTAGAGAATTTGAGATTGTTCCAGTTGTAGATCAAGTAGATGAGGACATGAATTTTATTCATCTGGATGATGAATTAGTAAGAAACAAACTGGTCCCACTACTTGATTGGTCAGAACTGAAGATCACAGACTTGGACATGCTATGCATACTGGTTTTGACATTCACGAGGAATTAGGTGGAAAGGCATGTGATTAGGCTTAAAATCATATGAATTCCCCTCACTTACAATCTCATGGGTGACTAGGGGCTTCCATTAGATAGGAGAAGAAAACAGGTTTCTCAAGCTTTAGAGGATAGAAGAAGCATCACCCATGCCATCGTAGACTCGTTTGTCGAGTGTGTAGGAGGTGTCTTTGTTTGGGAGCTAGAGAAATAGATCGAATGAGGAGTAGGAATTTTAGGAGGTAAACTAGCCATCCCCTACAAAGCTAGATAGCCTAAGTGTTAATGCTCCTAGGAGAGAAAATTAGTAGGAATAAGAAGAGGAGATGACAATAGATACCCGTTTCTAGCAGATGATTGAGATAGCATTAGAAGAGGAAAATACTATAGGGAAGGAGGCTCGAGGTTTAGGAGAAGTTGTTTAGTAGATGGAGATTGATGACCCTCGGCAAAAAATTGTTAGAGATGAAGTACATGAAGAGTAAGTGAGATAGGAACAACCTCTTCTCATTTTTGAACCACAATAGGTAGTGCCAGATTGGATCAAGGAAAGGATGAGAAGGGATCCTTAGGAGGAGATTGACACCAGAAAAAAATAGAGCTAGAAATTTCTCGAAGATATCCACATATAAGTCTAGTTCTCGCACACTTCATGTGGTTATTCCTAGAGAAGAGTGTGACCGAGATGAGGTTGTCCCTAAAAATTATGTGGTCATTACTATGGAATTAGGCCACCCTACATGAGCTTAGATAATTGAAGAATGTGATAGCTCCTATCAGGATTTGAAGGATAGGTTGCTCCTAACGTAAGGAAAGTACATGAGATTGAAAAGAGAGAATAAAGTTTTGATTGGTTATGTGCAACACTTAGCATGTCCATGTGGACAAGAAAATTTGACATTTGATATTTTTTCTAAGCTTCTGAGGGAATCAATCAGTGGCCTAGAAGATTTGAAGAAGATGGGTCAGGAGGTAGATAAGTGGATTGGCAATGTTTGCGTTGAGGTAGAGAAGTTCATTGATGATCTTTCCTATTCTTTTCAGTAGGCCTCTAGTATTCCTACACACATGGATACTGTTAATCAAGCTTAGGGAGAAACTCACATTTATGAAGATAAAACTATTCCTTGCTTGGCAGCCATGATGCATATTCCCACATAGACACTGGTTAAAGGAGGAGTGATCCAAGAGGGTGATCGATATGACTTCCCAAGATGTTATTGTTTAGCATTCACAGGTCGAGTCTTCTTCGATACAACATAGGCAGAATCTGTTAGAGTTAGAAAGGCTATGGGAAATATACAGGAAGGATTCTTGAACACACTTGAAGCCTTGTCTACTAAAAGGCTGACTCCAGAGGAGGTAACTATAGATATCCTGAAGGGTGGATCAGAGCCTTTCTTTTTAGATGTGAAATTATTTTTAGAGTTGGATTACGAGAATATTTCAACCTTCTCCAACATCATCTAGATCACTCAATATTCCTTAGTTGCTTAGGGTAAATCATGTACTTAGAAAATACAAGTAGCCATAGTGCTTGAATTTTAGCTCAACCATGTTCCACGCATCTTAGTTCAGGAGGTTGAGGTAATGTTAACCAGATTCATCCAGTTTGTAGTCAGAGAAAAGAACAATGGGAACAAGTTTCTAGTTGAGAATATTATAGATGATAGTGGGCAATAAATGCTCATAGTGGTCAAAGGGATAGAGTTGGCTTTCTATGCTCATTTATTACCCCACTCCACTTTCTAGAAATTTTTAGGGAAAAATCTTGACTAGGGCTTATATGGCTCAATCTGAGCCATTCACTGTAATTCAATCTAAGCCATCTGTTGGAATTGGCTAGCTATAAAATGGGAATCCCCCCTCATTTGTATCATAGATATAGGAATATAGAGAGAAGAGAAGGAATAGAGGGAAATTCATAGAATAGCATATATTGATAGATTGATAGATAGGAAGAGGAAGGAAAGTTTTCAATTCAATGCTTTGTAAGAAATTGTTGTGAACACTCCTATGGTAAAAAGAGTTTTCATTGCTTGTAATTTCATCTCTTATTGTGGGTAGCTAGCAAGGTTTCTTCTTCCTTCCAATTCACATAGAATCTTAAAGAAGAACATAGAGTAGAATAAATTTCATTTCATGCAAGTAGATAGTTGTGGAATGTGGTGGTTGAATTGAACAAGCTTCACTAATCCATCCCACTAGTGGGCTCATTGATGGTGGGTTCACCTTTTCTGTTCAATTGGAATAGTTTGAACCTAACTTCAATTATGATTTACATGTTGGTATGCATTGTTGTGATGGTGTCTTCATGCTAAATTGTAATATGAACATTTCTAGTCACTCCTTTGAAGATTGCACTAGTTTTTGGAAGTAGTCCAAGGTGAGGCAAAGAAAAGCTTGGTTGAAGTTTGTAAGAGTTGATCTCCACATCCTACACCTAGAGTAGATCATAGAATTTTTAATCCCTGTAGCCATTCAAATTCAGTACTTTCTGGTTAGCTTAGGAAACTCAAGCTTCATTGAAAAATCCTCCAAATTTGGAAAATCCTTTTCTCCTTGAGTGAACAATTGAGTAAGTATTGTTTAAATACTAGAAAATTACATTACAAAAACTATGTCTGCATTCACTACATAAAGGAACCTTTGAGTTGAATGCATGATCTTTCACAATCTTAGCATGGAGGAGTTTTTGATCAGGAGAGGATAGAGTGACCATTGGAAACTTTATTCTATGTCGGTGTGGTCATAAAACATCTGCCAACAGAATTGGTTCCAGAAGGAGGGTGATATTGAAGGAGGACATATCTAAGTAGAAAGGGTTTTACCATAAAGGTTTTTATTGGAAAAGAGTATCATGAATCAAGATGGTGTTATCACATAAAGGTATATTTCCAGTGTTGCAACCAAATTTGGGGTTCAATGATGATCAAGAAGATATTCTTTCAGGATTAAATTTTTTTTACTAGAGATCGAAAAGGAGTGCAACTGAGTATATGTGAGTGACCTTTGTGTTGGAAGAGGAAGAAGAAAGGGATATTCAGATTCAAGTTCCTTTTGAAAGATATTTACTTAATCAAAGACAGCCACCCGCTCTCACGCATCACCATTAGAAGAAGTAACTACATCCTAGAGCGCATTAGCTCATTCTCACCAAACAAGCTTAAAATAATTTGAGGTCTAAACCCAATTCATCCAAGGATTTTGTGGAGTTAGAGATTCCTCCTAAAGAAAGACAAAAAAATAATGAAGTTCAATCAAGCAAATAGATTCCATAAAGTGAAGAAGTACCAAGCGAAGAAGAAATTTCAAGTTTATTCAGAACTCCACCTAGCATTTCAATGTTTGCTTAGCCGAGATCAATTCAAGCTACCATACCAGTGATTATTCTACAACCACAACCAATTCAAGCAATTATTCACCAACAATAGTCAATCCAATTTATTGAACATTAGTAGCAACTAGTTCAAGTGATGGCTCAATAAGTAGCTCAACCACCTCCAAATGGTGCTACTTGGTTTATCAACAACTCATCCCCATTGGAATTTTCTGATTATCATGACATGCTAAAGAATCCAGAGAATTTATGCACTAAGTTTCATGTCAATTATGTGAATTGCACTACTGAAGACCACATCAAGATGTTTGAAGATCACTTACGCAATTGGAAGATTGCATATGGGGACGTGGCTTGTAGGCTATTTCCATATTCCTTGGGAGAGGAAGCTTACTATTGGTTTATTCACTTACCGGTTGGATCAATAAGATCATGGGAGCAAATGAAAGATGCCTTCATTGGAAAATTTGGTATACCTAATTACACCATAGAGCTTTATCATCAGATTGTGGAAGTAAGAAGGCAGGACTAAGAGCCCATTCATGTGTTCAACAGTAGGTTTTAGAAGGCTCTCAAAAAATTAAATGTGCTTCCTATGTTATTGTTGATACTAGAGAAAATTACTATTCAACTTTGGATCCTCTAACTACAATGTTTGTGAGGAAATCTCACCCCGCTCCAGCTAATATGAATCAATTTTATGCTAAAAGTTGTTGAAGTGAGTCATAATTTGGACCAAAACATAATTGGGCGCTCACTATATACTAGCCTAACTACGGTGAACAATCAAATGAAAACACTCAGCTTGACATGGATTCAATAAGTTCCAGCACTGAATGCAATCCCCCAACCAACCTATAAAGTATAGGCACCATCTAATCAGTTAGTTCTCCATCTTGGGATATATTTTTCTCAGGCACTAGTAACACAACCTATTTATCTCTAAAGCATAGTGCCACCAATGAAAACCCAAGAAGAGAAAGATGCGATGAAAGAATTAGTAGAGAAAATGAAAAGGCTGATAGTTGAGGTGAATTACCTCATAAATCAGAATAATCAGATTCAAGCCATGCAGCGAAATTATCAAGAACATCAAGGTGTTAATCGAGGATATGAAAATAATCCTTCAAGTCATCAAGAAACCCATCAAGGATACAATCATGAAAATATTCATTGGTATAGAAACAATAACCAAGGATTTTAGAAAACACCTTGGAATATAGGGCCTAACAATAGAGGTGTTCCTTCACTGTTGGGTAATCCATGACCTCCCAAGAACCGTCCTACAGATAGAGTCTACTTGCCTAAGGCCACCTTGTCAGGATGGTATAGGCTACATAAAACCAATCAAGACTCTGAGATTCAGTACCATTCATTCCAAGTTACAACTAATATTTTAAGAGAGAAATAAAGAACATGGAGGCCATAGAGAATCCTCTGATTATAGGATTTGAGTTAGTCCTAGCACCCCAATATGATCAGGAATTGATCTTAGAATATTTCAACTTCCTTCTTGAGTTTCAGAGTTATACGCCCCCATTATTTAATCATAAATTTCCACCAGCTTCAACAAATGGTCCTGTGGGAATGCCAGAGTTTCAAATGCCTTCAAAGGCTCATCACACATATGCATCACCAGAGGAGCCTCTTAGAAATTATTGTTATATTTTTCCTTCCTCTCAACAATATCATCCTAGTAGAATGAAGAAGAGAGGTTCAAAATTTTCAGTCAACTAGAGGTGGAGCTCCTAGGGTTTATTAGAGGAACTATCACCAGAATGAACCTCTGACTACATCAATTCCTCCAAACAATTTTACAACTCCCCCACATCCAAATGCAAGTAATACTCCGAGTTTACCAAGAAATTATCCTGAGTAGAGGAAAATGAATGCAACAGAAGGTAGAAGTGGACAAAAACCCACTCACCAAGCTGAACACAGGAAAAAGGAGAATTCTCCTAGAGAAGATATGAAGAGGCTTAGTTCTTATGTGTTAGAAGAATTCAAGAAGATAAAGGTTAGTCTTCTCCTTTATGAGTTGATGAGGATTCCATAAGTTAGGGACACTCTATTGGGAACTTTAAATTAAACTCCTACCATGAGAAGTACTTCCCAAGAAGTACCTAATGCACCAAGAAATCCTCCTATTGTCACGCAGTCTCGTCCAACACATAACATGAATGTGGTACACAATGTGTACCAAATGCCTTTTAATGCTTGGGAGGCTCAACAACAGTCCTCAAATTTTGTGGGTATGGTGCAAGATTCTTCAAATGCTTTTGAGAATCCAAAGGAAAAATTTGAGAGGAGTGCTCAACCTGATACTCCCACAAAACATAAAAAAAATTCAAAAGAGGTTACTCAAAACAATCAAGTTCAAATGAACAAAAAGGATGAGAAAAAGGATAGTTTGGTAAAAAAAGGAGAAAGCTAGTAGTATTTTATCAGGGGAAAGATGAACCAGCCCCATTCCTTGTCTCCATCATAATTTTTGGGAAGTTATTGAATAATTGCTTGATCAATTTCAGTACAACAAGTAATGTCATGCCTTTGAAGGTATGTGAGAGGTTAGGTTTAATTCCACTCTAGACCAACAAGAAGGTGACCCGGCTGGATAAGACTGAAGTTCTAGTTGTGGGAGAATTGAATAAAATTCATATGTAGTTGGCATCAGATCCTAGAGTTCAGAGTTGTATTGACATATCCGTTGTGGATATACTAGATGGGTATGACATGTTATTGAGCAGAGATTGTTCTAGAAAACTGAATAGATGCATTTCAACTGACTTCTCTCACATGTGGCTACCTTGGAGAGGGATCCAAAATCAAATAAAAATTGAAATCACACCACAAATCTGACTAATGATCACTAAATATGGTGAATATAATGAAATTTTGTTTGTGGAAACTAATTTGGGCTCATACAAGCCCATTAAGAAAGAAGTCCACATGTTGCAGAGTTTGAATAAAGGAAAAAATTTAGAAGATGCGCCTACCTCTACTAAAGTCTTGATTGAGGATGATTCAAGTGAAAGCGAAGGAATTTTTGAGATTTTTTGAGATTTTTTGTTCAAAAGTGTAAAGCAAGAGATAAAATTGGGAAAGGATGGCTCCATCAAAAATTTGTTACTACCCAATTGGTGTAGAATTCATGAGACTTTCCATTCATAAGTCACATGTGCTCTATGCAAGATCGCCATAGAGAAATTTTCAAAGATGGTCCCACAAGTCTCTTTAAAAGAAAAATGTGAAGAAATTAATGAAGGAGAGGGCGCTTCTATGGATAAATTGGTGAAGAATGAGAAAATCAAGCTAGTGGTGGACAAGAACATTCTAGAAACATGTAATTGAGAGGATACATATATCCATCTAGTACTCACTTGGAAAATCAAGTATGGACTTTGATATTTGATTGATCAAAATCTAAGAAAGGAAACAGAGTTGGATTTGAGCTTGTCAACCCAATAGGGGAAGCATATTTAGGTGCTTATAGAATCTAGTTCTTTTGCACTAACAATGTCACTAAATATGAATCATTGATTCATGGGTTGATCCTCACGATCCAGAAAGGAGCCAAAATTGTACATGCCTATGGAGATTTAGATATTGTGGTCTGCCAAGTAAGGAAGAAATATGATTTCCATGATAGGAGATTAAATTGGTATCACAATAGAGTTAGGGACTTGATTGAGAGCTTCAACGCATTCAACATCAAGCAATTCTACCTATCAAAGAATCTAGTTGCCAACTCTCTCGCGTAGGAAACCAGTTCATTAGAGCATTGAGCTATGGAGGGTTTGAAAATTTTTATAGTGGAGTTGGTCTCTACACCCTCAATCCTTGATAATACAAATAATTTTTAAGTGTTTGATGAAGATAAGTAGATTCTAGATTTCCTAACTTTCTTTGGTGTGTTTGAGGAACAAATTATTGATGAAGAACAAACTGAAGAGGTAGATTTTGATGCTAAAGGGATCCTAAATTTAAAGAAGAATGTTATTCCCATAGGTATGGTTGAATTGGAAAGGCTTGTTGATCATGATAGATTGAGTAGAAATTAGAGCACTCGAGGAAATGAGTGAGAAGCTATCAATTTGGGGACCAATGAGCAAGTAAAGAATGTTTTTATTGGTAAGGTTTGTACACCAGAAGAAAAAGAACATATCTTATAGGCCATGAAATAATTATTAGATGTGATAGCCTGGGGTTATGAAGACTTGAAAACATATGGTACCTCCTTGATTACACACACGATCCCATTAAATCCAGGAAGTAATTCGTTCAAACAGAGGCAGAGGCCCGCAAACCCACTATTGGAACCATTAATTTATTAGGAAGTCAAGAAGCTTCTTTTAGCTAGGATCATCTTTATAGTAAGTCACTCCATGTGGTTCACCAATTTAGTTCTAGTTAGAAAGAAGAATGGTGAACTAAGGTTATGCGTTGATTTTTGCAATCTATATACTGAATCTAAAAATGATAATTATCTCTTGCCCTCATTAGATGAAGTATTGTAGATTGTTAGTGGCTCCCAGATGATGTCTTTCATAGGTGGTTTAGTTGCAAAATGTATAATTATATATATGGATGACTAAGTATAATTAATGACACCGAAGCCACATTTCAGCGAGACATGGACATTGATTTTTAGGATTTAGTTGCAAAATGTATAATTATATATATGAATGACCTAACCATTTTTTCCAAAAGAAGAAAAGACCACATTGAGGATATGAGGAAGATTTTCCAAAGATGTAGGAGATATGGCATTTCCCTCAACCCAAAAAAAATCCATGTTCGATGTTATTGAAGGAAATTTGTTGGGACATGTTATTTTTGAATAGGGAATCTCAATCGACCCAGATCATATTGAGGAAATTTTGAAGATTGGTTTGCTAGGAAGCCAAAAGGAGTTGAGATCATTCTTTGGAAAGATCAATTTTGTGAGAAAGTTTATAACCAGGTTTGCAGAAATTGTTAGACTATTAAATGAAATGTTGAAGAAAAATGTGAAGGTTGATTGCACTCCTCAAGCTAGGAAAGCATTTCATGAAATTAAGCAAGCAATAGTGGGTTCCCTAGTGTTGGTCAACCCTGATTATTCCAGGCCATTCTATTTATTCTCCTTTGCTTCAGAACACACTTGCACAGTAGTGTTGACCCAGAGAACTGAGGAAAGAGATGAACATCCAATAGCTCTCATAAGTGCACCTTTTAAGGATGCAAAATTGAGGTACCCTAGTATGGAAAAATAGGCTTATGCTCTAGTAAAGGATGTTAAGAAATTTAGGCACTACATCCAAAGGAGAAAATTATATGCCATAGTTCTAGATGCCACAGTAAAAACACTATTGATACAGAATGAACTGGGAAAAAGGAGAGGCAAGTGGGTCGCCACTTTGCAAGAATATGATATGGAGATACAACCTACAAAATTGGTTTGAGAGAAAGCTTTGGTGCAAACAATTGCATTGACTAGACCGAGACTTGTGTACAAAACATATGTATTGGAAGAA